>JAWPHD010016829.1:0-47761 GCA_037043455.1 Cyrtodaria siliqua
GGGTATCCATTAAGACCTTTGATTGTATTATGGCATTTTAAACATTGAATAGTGGTATTTTGAAAACAGCAATATATGCCCAAAACAAGAAAATTATTGTTATTGAAACGTTTCTAATTTCAAACTACGAAGATGAATATGCAATTGAAATGGGTCTTACGGGGGAAAAAATTATTAACCAGTTAAGTATTTAGCAATTAAATTTAAGGTGAAATGTATACAGTGGGAAACCACACATGAAAAAACACATATGCAAAAAAAAACATAATAGAATGCAAACTCTTAACAACAACAAAGAAGTATTGCTATGTAATACAATGTCCCCTACCGGGTCAGTGTGATAATTTTATAAAAAACATTTTGAGGGTAATTAATTTTCTCCTTGGAATAAAGTGACAAATGAACATAGAAATGCATAATGTAACCGTAAATCAGGCAATGCGTTACTGGCATAAGGTAGCGTGTTAAATTTAAAAAGCGTAAAATGCCTAATTAACTGTTCTGAAAGATATGAGACTAACAACATAACTTTTCATATAAGCTACATAACCCATTACAATTTAATTCCAATATCTTTTTTTTTCTATTTCAATATTTTTAATTCTTTTTAATACATATATGCAAAAACAATATAAGGTATGACAGTACAAAAGTTACATATACATGAATGTAGTCATTCAATAGCACAGAACAGTTATATTAAAGTGTCGTTTTTACAGGTATGTATTCCAAGAAATAAGTTACATTCAGCGGTAGAGACTAGAAGTAGCAGAAATGAAGAAAAGAAAAAGAAAAAAGAAAAAAGCGAGAGAGAGAGAATTTGTTACCGAAATACTGTTCAATTTTATGTGTTTGAAACGTAAAACTTCCCACTTTTTTTAATGATATTCCAATTTGTCTTTCGAACTGGCTATAATACGCTCTATATGTTCAATTTTTTTGTATGTATGGGGATGAAAGATGTAAAAACTAGGAATCGTTTTCGCATACTTATTCTTGAAAATAAAATACTTTGTCAATTATTAAAACACAGTTTAAAATATATGAATACGATTTATCTTGAATAATACCAAATGAAATCACATTTGGAAAGTCAATGCAAAAAGGAATATTTTTGCTGTTTAAAAAATTATGTATTTCTGTCCAAAAAGCTACTAAATGGACATTCCCAAAACAAATGTTCAATTGTTTCAACGTGCATATTAGCAAAAATCCACAGAGACTTGTGTTACTAATTTTGCACTTATATAGAAATTTATTTGTGGGTATAATTCTCTATCTATATATTTATATGAAAAGATCTAAGTTTTTGTATCTATTGTGCTTTTGAAAGGTGTGGTATGAATGAGTTTTCAGTTTATGTTTGTTATAGTTTCTTCCCATTTTTGGTGAGGTTTAATTTGTAATTCTGATAGCATGGCTCGTTCCACTTGAATGTTATATAATAGCGAGCTCAGCTCGCGTCGCGAAGCGACGCGCGGCGCGCAAGCGAGCTCTACGGTAACGCGAGTAGTAAATACTATGGGGAAAAAAACAGTGGTAAAAAAGTCAAAACACAGTTAACTCCCTTTGTTAAGGGGAGGTCATGGCTATATTCGTTCCAAAACGCAGTTAACATCCCATCTCTGTTTGGTATCCTCGGCCCAACTCTATTCGCGTTGGATCTAGTCCATTCAGGTTGGCCGGTACCAGACTTCATTGGTAAAATGTGACGTCTTACGTCTGACAATTTATAACAATAATGTTGAATATTACCAGCTCAGAGTCAAGGTTAACTGTATTTCTACCTAATCTTTAAAATCCTACTGCAGCGGCTCATAATCTAAAATACAATGTTTAAATGAAAACGCATCGCACGCATCGCACTATAGATGTTACGGGCAAAGTCGGTGGGTGGTGGAAATTTTAACAACTGGCACTGGCAGCGCAGTGAGTGCAGTCTGCTGTTGGAAAGTTTGCAAGTGAAGTGCGCGTTTTTATTTAGAACTCAGATGTTGAACGGTGCTTAAAGACTTTCCTTAAAGATTTAATTATTTTTATTAAGTTCAACAGGGGTGGGGTGGGGGCCTAATAATCTGATTCTGAAGGTGTGGGGGAGGGAGGGGGGGGGGGTTGGGGGGTGGTGGGGGGGGGTAAGAGAGGGGAGGGAGTGATCAGAGTAACGTGGCGCTACGAACAGATGAAATATACGCAGGTGAATTAATGGAACAGCTGTATTTTATCATAGATTCTAACAACAACCTCTGCAAATCTTTCATATACACAAAGAAGGGAGACAGCTGTAATGTTATTTCTACGATAAAATACAGCTGTTCCATTAATTCCCCGCGTATATTTTCATTCCCGTTGGAAGCGCCACGTTACAATGACGTCACTTTGAAATATACGTCACGAAGACAAACCGAACAGTAATTTTAATGAAATGTTAATTACACCAAAATTGCCATTCTCCCAAACTCTGCACACCCCCGAAATAAACCCATCATATGCACATGTACATATAACATTAATAAGCATCTTGAACAAGGTGAGAACGTTTGACGTCATACAGCGCAAGCTATATGACGTAAGCAATGACTTAATTGTTTGTCACGTGAAAACTAGTGCATTGAAACGCAGAACTTTGCATACGGGGGCGCCCAATGGAACAGCCTGTAACATAGCAGCCTGATTACCTTGACCTCCGAGATAATATATAGTGCCCCAACAATAGCGTAAATAATGGGGTAATTGTTGTGTTAGAATCGAAATAATAAATATGGACCTGTATTTTCATTTGCCTGACTCCAGTACATGCTTATTAACTTCCATCTGCCAGGAAATATTTTCCTTTTTGCAGTGTTAAACAGTAGCTTCTTGAACATATATTTTTAATGGGGTATCAACACATTATCTAAGGTTATTTAGAGCCACCCCAGACAGAGGAGAAGGATATATCTAGGAATCATATAACCTTCAATACACGGGACTGCCCACTTTATGTCCGGTGTCTAAAACTTTCTCGTCTCTCACAGCTACAGGTTTGTAACCCACTGTAAGCTTGACTTGTCAAGTGAGAAAGTGTCAATAATCATGGACGGCTGGAGGTATTCAGTATTGGTTCTCCCCAAGAAAAAAAATAGATCTGCTTCTACCACAAAAAAAATAGACCGTCATATATAGCCTAACATGTGCTAAATATGACGTAAATGTAATACCGGTCTGCGAAATTAGCTGTTTTCCGGGACAACTAATTTACGAACAGGACAATCACGTGTTCCCACTTTGGTTGTCCAATCGGACAACCAAAATTTCTGAAAGCGCAAAGCTATTTGTCAATCAAAATAAGTATAAAAGTCAAACAGGAAGCACGATTTCGGCTTTTTCATTGATGTTGAGAAAATTACTGTGACACCCCTATAAACGCAACGAGGAATTGATCAATTAATTGTATCCCTCTATAGACCTCGTTTTTGATCGGATTTTGCGTCACTCGGGAATCCACATTTACCGAGTACGAAAATTGGCGAAGAGTTCCGATCGATAGAGCAACAGAAAATTACAATTATACATGAACGGTTCGTGAATTATTCCATCCAATGAGAATAAAATAAACATCATCAATATGCGCATGCGTCGGTAAAAACGTGTTTCCGGTTGTCACAAAATGTCAATATTGCGGTACGTTACGAAGCCAAAAGAGACAGAAATTCTGTTTCTTCTTGGCAAGTGGGTCGAGATTGGATTAAATGTACCGAAGATGGTAAAATGCAGTGCCTTTGTGGCACAGACAGAATCCGGATTAGACACTGATGGTTCCTTTGTAAAGGGGTGTTCTAGCATGCGGATAGACACTATAAAAACACATAAGCAGTCAAAAATCGATGATGACTGTGACTTTTCAGAGAAAGACATAGGCAATCTTCTCTCTTTGTACACAAAAGAATGAATAATGAATAAATATTGTGAAGCAGGGCTGTACAAATCCTATAGCCCGACGCCCGGGACTAGTCCAAAACCAAAGTCGGGCGTGTCACTTTTTCAAAGATGTCAGAAGACATCATGTTTTGCTTTGTTGCTGAATCGGTAATACAACTGTGTTTTGAAAATACGTGTTTTTTTAGCTCTACTGAAACTTTTTTTGTAGCGACTACTCCTCCGAAACCACTGAATTTATTTTCATGAAACTTTACAGAAATGTTGCCCATGAAGTCTAGTTGATCCTAGCAAAATTTCATGTTGGTGTGAAGAAATCCAAAAAACAGATTTTTAAAAAACAAGTTTGTAGCGACTACTTCTTGAAGTGATATTGATATGGGACTTTTTCTAAAATGATCAGAATCGGTTATAAAACTGTGCCGTGGTGCGGTGTCCGTCTGTCTGTCCGTAAACTTTTTTTTGTAGCGACTACTCCTCTGAAACTACTGAATGGATTTTCATGAAACTTTACAGAAATGTTGCCCATGAAGTCTAGTTGATCCTAGCAAAAATTCATCTTGATGTGAAGAAATCCAAGATGGCCACCAAATCTAAAAATAGAATTTTAAAAAACAAGTTTGTAGCGACTACTTCTTGAAAACTCTAAGTGATATTGATATGGGACTTTTTCTAAAATGATCAGCATGACATGATGTTGGTCCTTGTCGGAAATCATTTTGATTCGACGTTAAACATGGCTGCCATTAGTAAAAACTTGTAGCGACTTTGCGTCTGAAAACTACTCGACGGGTTTTCGTGAAACTTCACACGAATGTTAATTGCTATTGATTTCCAATTGATTCTAGCAAAACTTCAGGTCGGTCGGAAATTCAAGATGGCCGCCACAGCTAAAAATAGATTTTCAAAAAACAAGTTTGTAGCGACTACTTCTTGAAAACTATAAGTGATATTGACCTTTTTCTAAAATGATCAGCATGACATGATGTTGGTCCTCGTCGAAAATCGTTTTGATTCGATGTTAAACATGGCTGTCAGTGGCCATCTTTGTTTACATAGAGTTATCTAGTAAAAACTTGTAGTGACTACTCCTCTGTAACTACTTGACGGATTTCATGAAACTTAACAGGAATGTTGCTCTTGATGCCTAGCAAAATTTCAGGTCGGCCGGAAATTCAAGATGGCCACCATGGCTAAAAATGGATTTTCAAAATACAAGTTTGTAGCGACTACTTCTTGAAAACTATAAGTGATATTGATATGGGACTTTTTCTAAAATGATCAGTATGACATGATGTTGATTCTTGTCAAAAATTATTTTGATTTGGCCGCCAGTGGCAATCTTTGTTTACATAGAGTTATATAATGAAAACTTGTAGCGACTACTCCTCTGAAACAACTTGATGGGTTTTCATGAAACTTCACGGGAATGCTGATCTAGCTATCAAAAACCTATCAGTAGAGCTTCAAGGTCATTGACCTCTTGTTTGTTGTTGTTTTTAATATCTCTTTTATATTTTTCAGTGCCATTTCTGCCTTAAGCTGCACCCTTAGATGATGTCCTGAATGTTCAAGAATGTCCAAGAAAAGAATATATGCGTCAGTCTTTCATTGTTTGTGGTTGTTTATGACTGCGTTCTGCTTTAATAGTAGAACTCAGCATTTATAACCTGCAACGGATGGCTTGAACTTGCAACCGAACTAAAGGACTGGATGTTCATGTACCATTAATGAGGCGCAGTTATCTGTGGTTGATGGATACAAAAGTGGGAATAAGTGATGTACCAAACAATCAATTGTGGCCAATGATCAGTTATATAGTAATTGATATTAAGTTATGTCATACCACAAGAGATCATTGCAAAAAATAGAATTCTATTATCGCTGAAAACAAAAACAAAACATACAAGCTACTTAGTCAAGAATCAGTTGAATTACAACCATCTCAAAATAGTACAAAATAAACTCCTTTTTTATAAACAAGGAAAGTTAAATTTGTTCGCAAACAATGCAGAGACGGGGAAGCGAATCCAAGCTGCATTCGTCTAGTGACATTGGTGAGAAGTGAGTGAGTTCAAGTACGTTACCCAGACATGATTTGATATTTTGTAGCGCATCTTGTAAGTGTCGATTCTTATAGACGACAGGAAGCAGTGTATTAGCCAGCCAACCGTGCAGCCGTCTTTTGCACGGCCGTTTTTGAAAAATCGCGGCCAATATTTGGGGGAGTGGGAGGGGTAAAAAAAAAATATTTTTTTTTTGCTCAACAACACTTCCAAACTCTTACTTTCTCAATATTGTTATGTTTTGTATACATTTATAGAAAAAATATGATCTAAAATGTGTATTTTTCACCTTTATCTGTAAAAAATAAATCACCCCAGAGACACCCACTTGTCGGGAATTGGCGCGTAGCGCGTGTTAGCATGTTAGCAACTTATTTTGCACACCCTGTTTGCATATTTGCACACCCAGTTCTTGAATTTCTGCCTAATACATTGACAGGAAGTATACAGTATGTGTCTTACATCTTTTAACCAGGAATAAGTGAGTGGTCTGCTTCCACCACTAAAAAATGTTGACCATCATACATAGCCTAAAATGTGCTGGAAAAAGACGTTACACGCCAAACGAACGCCAAACAAACAAAAATGATTTAAGTTTTATTTCAATTTCCCTTGAGAAAAATATTCTTGTCCGGTTCATGTGGTAAGTAGCACACACATCTATGGGTCCTTTATTCAAGGTCATGCAGTTTTCATGTCCAGTCATACTGAGTATTACTCCTAAACCCCTTCTTCTTCTTTTGAGTAAAGTACTAGGAACTTCATAGATCATAATTAGCTCTTAAAATAATGAGATGCAACCTAATTTGGCTATGTGTTTTCAATAGACCGTGTGTTGCACATTAAAGTAATGTTTATATGTTCAAGGTCAGTGTGAATACTGATGTTCTTCTGGTGTTCATTCCAATTCATAATTTTCCATTGCAGAGATGTTCAGATTTTATTTATTTTCACTTTTCAGTAGGTGATAAAACTTGTATTACTCGGTTTTTATCCTTAGGTTCTATAGTAAAATAAAAAATATTTGGCAGAGTAAATTGACGATAATGTTTAAGATTTTGATATTGAAAGATACATATATTGAATCAATTTGCATGAATGTGCATGAAATATGCAGGGTTTTAAAAGAAGCACACTGTAGATACCTTAATTTTAACAGTAAACTTGTTTGAACATCAAGGATAAAGACCGAGTTTATCACCTACCAGAATGTATTGGGTAGGTCTTATTTCTGGTCACTGATTGGTCAGTTTTTTTGATGATGCTCTATCAAAATTATGAATAAGCTGTCCAATAGTTTCAGATAATGAGATGAAACTGTTACCGTATCATTAATATATTCGGCGTGAACATCACTTAAGTTCAAGGTCAAGCATCTTACGCAAGACATTTTCCCTTGGCTTTGTCCGTCTGATCAGTGATGGGGATGGTAAATAAAAGGTCCAAACTACCAAAGGCTATCCTGTCTGCATGTTAAATAATTATTACAATCTAGTAGAGCCGACTTTCATCGCCTGTCACTGAGGTGGCTCTAATAACCATAATGTGCTGATGATTGTTTTCATTGGCGTTCCAGTGTTTTTTTTAATGGGTTGAGCTCGCTATGAGGCAGTGCCTTATTCATATTAATTTGTTGGCACTGTTTTGTTTTCCTATTTGTTTCAGTAAGCTTATTTCGCTATAGTGTGTCGTTCTATCTTCTGTTTTTAGTTCCTGTTTCCATTTGTTTGGTATGCTTTGAACAATTGTATAGTAGTTCAGGAATTCAGAATTATGTATGTTATATATTGTTTTTAAATGTGCAAATGTATAAAATTCTCTACTTCTATGGTTATACATTTGTTCAATATATTTAATACCCAAATTATCCCATGTTTTGAAGTATATAGTATGTCCTTGATGTTTTATGTCAGGGTTATTCCATATTATCTGTTTTGAAATGTTCTTAGCTTTCTTTTTGAAGTTTACTAAAGACCAGGATTTTATTATTTCTGACAGAAAAGCGGATCGTGTGATTATTTTGTTTGCATCTTTAATGTCCACATTGCTTTCAAATAAAATACAAAAAAATATCTTATTACTCACTGAAATTATTGAGCGGAAACCATTTTTCTATTTTTAGTAGCAGTGACCTTGACCTTGACACCAGTGACCCCAAATGCAAGCTGATCCTGACAATGAAACGCATTGTATGCGTGTGAAGTTGGCTCTGCAATCAGCATTCAACGTTCAACATTCGATTCCAGTTCTGCGTTCAACATTAGGACCCAGTACTGCGTTCGACATTCGAATCCGGTTCTGCGTTCAGCATTAGAACCCAGTTCTGCGTTCAACATTCGGACCTAGTTCAGCGCTCAACATTCGGACCCAGTTCTGTGTTCAACATTTGGACTCGGTTCTGCGCTCAACATTCGAATCCAGCTTTAAACATTCGAAGCCAGTTCTGCTGCTTTGAACCCATTTTAATAATGTTTCTTTCGTAATGATATCACTATATAACGTGCAACTGAGTCGATTAAAGCAGCACTGTTCATACCATTACATACTTTGTTGACTTTTAACATTTAGCAGTTAACGGATTCCACTAAACCCTGTATGTTAAATTTTATAACAATAAGCGTTTAGTAATTTTTAACATTTAGCGGAAGTTTTAACATTTAGCGGAATTTTAACATTTAGCGGTGCTACACTCGATGCATTGTATCCCACAAGACGACGCTTCCGCACTCGTCAGTGCGACGATAGTCACGTGACCGTGATAGAATGCGCTCGATCAAATACTTCAAGATCGCTGTATGCCTCCATATTTAATATGTTTTGATTACTAGTATTAATTATTTACCAAATTCTACAAATTCTACAATGTACCTCGTGTTAGGTAGATCTTCTCACAGCTAGACCCCCTCCAAGGACCATATGATACGTTCGGGGACAGATGTTGTCAAATACTCATGAGAGTACATGGCCGGGGTAGTAAATATCAACGCCTCGCACGGATATTGTAGCCACTAATCCCTGCCACCACATAAATCACGTGACGATAGCTGAGGCCTTGTGATTAAAAAAAATGGCGATACACTAGGTTATGCCAGGGCTTTATATGAAGCCCTGGTTATGCTTGGTACAGCAAACTCTTGCCGTAACCAACAGGCAATTGACAATAACATCGATCATCACCTTCGAGAAGATGTTGAAAACATTCAACCTGGTTTTGGCTTGGGTGTAAACTCTTTATTAAAGTTACGCACGTTCTCAACGGTATACATGTTTGTTTAAAAGTACTGTAACTTAGTAACCGGTGTGCATGTTCGCTAAAAGTGTACCCAGATACCGTTTTTCACACTATTTTCCTATATTATGAAGCAAGTTGAAATATTGGCCTAAAAAATATTTAACTAAAAAATTATATAAATGTGTGTGGTGGCAGTGATTACTGTAACAGAAATGGGAAGTAACCACTGCGGGGAGTTTGAGTAAATATTTGTAGGAGGGCCTATCAAATTACCACTGCTGCACACAGCCTGCCTGTCAACCACACTAAATCAAGATTTGGTGCCTTTTTGAAGGTCTGTTGATAACCCGCTTTAAATTGTGATGCTTTACATTGTCTGGTTTTGATGATAATACGGAGTAGTTCATAAGATGTCTGCTGCAGCACATTTGTTGATAAACACATCCACGTGGGAAATGTTTACATTCTGTATTAGCAAGGGTCATAATTACATCATAGGCTTCTCCCGGCAAATGCAAATTGTTTGACAGTTGGCTTAAATTATTTTTTGTATTATAAACTATACTTTGCAAATGATTGTTTAAAAATATAATTACACTAATTGATTTAACATGTTTAAATGTGTATTTGTGCAACTTTTCATAAATTATTTTACATTTAAATTTAAATTTTGAAAAAGGGACCTCTGATGTGAAACATGCATAATTTATATAGAAACCTGCCCCAGCGCCATCTTCTGGCATTTATATGGCAGTTGGGGCTTTACTCGTTGCTAGACCAATCCATTTTTCTTTGAAGCTGGGCTAGGCGAGATGTCTAACCTTCTAAATTATTTCAGAAACGAAACGTGTTTTCTGCCCGGCACTGGGATTCTATACTCGTTACCCGACTCTGGGATTCTATACACGTTACCCGACTCTGGGATTCTATAGTCGTTACCCGGATCTGGGATTCTATAGTCGTTACCCGACTCTGGATTTCTATACTCGTTATCCGACCTTGGGATTCTATAGTCGTTACCCGGCTCTGGAATTTTACAGTCGTTACCCGGCTCTGGGATTCTATAGTCGTTACTCGGCTCTGGAATTCTATAGTCGCTACCCGGCTCTGGGATTCTATAGTCGTTACCCCGATCGGGGATTCTGTGGTCGTTACCAGACTCTGGGATTCTATAGTCGTTACCCGGATCTGGGAGTCTATAGTCGTTACCCGGATCTGGGATTCTATACTCCTTACCCAGCTCTGGGATTTTACAGTCGCTACCCGGCTCTGGGAATATACAGGCGTTACCCGGCTCTGCGAATTTTCAGTCTTTACCCGGCTCTGAGATTTTACAGTCGTTACCCGTCTCTGGGATTATATAGGATCCTATAGTCGTTTCCCGGATCGGGATTCTGTGGTTGTATCCTGCCAAGGAATAACAGGGTCGAATCCGTCTGGCGGAGTCTATTGTTGAACCTTAGTACTGAATTAAGCTACTGTGCTTGTTGAGTACTACTTTGACATCCTAATATAATTAATGTGTACGAAGACACGTTTTGGAATTAATGCGTTAAATACAGATCGACATGTAAATATCTTAATACTCGTTCAACAGCGTATAATAAATTATGGCGCTCGGTGGGGTGGAAATCAAACACTTATCAACTGGAATGTGTTGCAAATAGGTAGTCAATTTCTCTCCTAATCTATTGCTTTATAAGCTAGATAAATTACATATCATAAACAAACACGATAATGACTTAATTACCCGATTCATCTCTTTGTATTTCCCCTTTCTTTATTGCCTTTCTTTCTTTCGTGGTGCGGGTGTGGTGCGGGTAGGGTGAGGTGGAGGTTGTGGGATGGGGGTAAGATTATTGATGAACTTTTGTGAATGCCACATGTAACACCGTATATAGCTCATTCCGTATATAGCTCACCAGTAAGCTTTATATGTAGGCATATAGCTCACATTTTCTACGTATATAGCTCACACCAAAGTAAGCTATCACCATCTAAATACAAAATTAGTTAAAATAGGAGCGCACAATAACAGCAAATAATTGTATAAATTATGTTGCTGGTTACATGGCGTCTACCCTTGTTACTACTACTACTACTGCTGCTGCTGCTGCTGCTGCTGCTGCTGCTACAGCTACTACAACTACCATATAACTACCACTGCTACTACGACTGCTACTATTACAAATACTACTAACAGCACAACCACTACTACTTCTACCGATACGACTACCACTACTTCTACGACCACTACTACTTCTACTACGACTACTGCGTTGAAATAGGACATTTTCCTGCTCATTTTGCGTTCTTTAAAGTAGATTTTAGTCATACTTTCAACGTAAGTACAGACACATTGCGGATATATATTATTTTTAATATATTGTATGTTGCGAAACACTTGTGCTGAAGTACAAGTGTCGGCCCGTCTGTCTGTTCGTCATAAGTAGGTAAGGGTTTCCGAAATGGTAATTTTTGGAAGATCGTAATTAATAGCAAAGTTCGAATAAATATCTTTACGTAGATATTTTTTTATTATGTAGTGCTATCCTATTAATAAATGCATAGACATAGACGGAGGTATTCTTCAAGGGATCTTGTCGTTACAAGTCATATATCTTAAACTATACTTTAATCATATATTTAGACTTTCATGTATCATAATCATACAAATACGAAATATGAGTATAATTGGAACAGGACTTAAAACATTTTCAGTTTTTAAAAGAGTAAGCTTTATTCGGAATCAAGGCACATGCCCTCCGTATATAGCTTATCGTGAGCTTTATGCGGAGACGAGCTCCGTATATAGCTCACCTTGAGCTTTATTCGGAGACATTGCTCCGTGTATAGCTCACTGGTGAGCTATATACGGAATGAGCTATATACGGTGTTACAATGCAACACAAAGTTAGTGATGTATTGGACACTGGACAATGACGAATACATATTTCTAAATTGTTCGACTTTGGACATGCGGACCGAAGCTACATAATTAGACATTGGCCGTTGATTTGTTTGCTTGAATGGGGTTGTAAAGTCATTTTAAGCACATTTTAGGCCATATATTATCTCCAATAACTAAACGTATAGGTTGGGCATACGAACCGAATCTCAAAATGTCCACGGTCCAATTGTTTGATTATTGGAGTTATCATCACAATTCAGCCAAATTCAAATGTCATCCTTTAAGTCCCCAATCTAATGTGCTGTATTATAGGCCAAGGAATTATTGGCGGAGAGACTTGCACACAAACACACACGCACACATACATACGCACGCACGAACGCACGCACTCACGCGCACGCACTGTTATATTATAGGCTTATTCTAGAATACAATGTACAAGTCGCTTTATTATACAGACATAAATAATGACATTTATGACATGTCTTTTGTCGAAAGACTAGGCTTTTTCACCGAATAAAAATTACATTACTAACTCTTGGAAAGAAAGACATACTGAAAGAAAGTAACCTACGCAGAATTGAATGAATATTGGATATTTGGTCAGAACATTTGGAAAGGAGGCAGGCTTTGTATTTTCACTCGTTTACACCGCTCACTCGTGAACAACAAGAAGCCTCCTATTCCAGATAAGTGAACGCGTCCGTTAACTAATTCTAAATGACAGAGTTGAGCCAAATATCTCTATCCTTTAAAAATGTTACAGATTCATTATGTAAGGGCCTGACACATGTACACATAGCCACGCCTATCAATCGTGTCGTCAGCTCATTTACACATATGGTATATACAATACAAAAAACCTTTAGGTCCATGCAAATGCATACCATACCATTAGCAGTATTTCTTTTAAATTAAATTTTATGTTTCATAATTCAACTACCTTGTAGTCCATCACTTATATTTATAGCATATTAAAGGCACACTTTTATTACTCTAGTATTGGCAGCTGTACGCCTATATAACTAATGGGGCGGAGCTATAGGTCTCACAACACAGTGCATTTGTACGATGTTGGCCTATATGAATACATTCCGAACAGGAAGTTTCCAAGCTAAACTTTTTTCTTTTCATGAAACACAGTCATTTGCCCACACAAAACTGTTCACAATCTGGCTATTATTATTATTTAATATATATATATATTTAATTTGAGTCATTGTTGCATCCATTGCACTATTTTAGGCTTTAACTCCAGGGTGTCGACCAGAATTCCTACTCTTCAACACGGTCCATACAACTGTCATATTTTGGTGTCAGTGTCGTCTAATAGCTTCACATCCAATTTCAGACTGTGTTCGTCTCACCTGCAACAGCAATAAATATATCTGTCAGCGATTATTAATAAAAATATTTAAAAACGAAGAACACACTACTACTTTTTTGTGGCGCAATAGTTAGTCCACCGTGGGTTTCAGGGGAGCTAACTGTGTAGTGGCCATGCGTATAACCTGCTCCAAGTAATATGTAGTTGTAAAACGAATGGTGAAAATTCCTTTGATGAATGCAAAGCATTAAATCTTTTCATTCAGAATAACTAGAGGGGTGGGGTAGCTTTACCAGGCTTAAACTTCCAATAAATGGAAGTTAGAGACCGGTAATTATTCTGACAGGGTCACTATAAGTACATCGTACTATAAAACAGATAGAGTTTGTCTCAGCTCGTTGGTTATTATTTCCCATTTCGGTAAATGAACCAACTCACTCAGACCAGATTATATCTGTTACATGTCTTAAAGGGACACACGGCAATCTTGAAGTGTTTGAAATGGGTGTCTCGATTTATATATCCAGTATCATGTTTACTTTTACCCTGGTTACATTTAAACAAATCAAATTGTAAGCATTCACTTATCTTATTATTATAATGTACGTTTTAATATATTATTGGTGCAATAATATAAAAAAATCAATAATATGCAAAACAAATTGCTTAATACTATTCTTATAATTAATATTAATGATAGAACAAATGCAAGTTGTGCAGAAAAACATTAAAAAACAAAGATTGCCGTGTGTCCCTTTAATCTATAAATAAAGAGAATGATACTATAGTACATGCAAGTTAGTAATCGTGCACTTAGTGTAGATGCTCCCGCTAAAAAATGACTATTGGGTACGATCAGGATTCTCCCATTGGCAACCACGATGGTTAACTTCGGGTTACAAACAGCCACCGATGGTAACATTTGGTAACAACAAGGCCACCGATACTACCTCAGGTGTAGAGTCGTGGGAAGATTAGTTACCAATGTTCTACCTTTCTGTGAACCAACGGCTAATGACGGTGACCGATGGTAACCGATGGTTACCGAGAAGGTTTTCGGAAATATATTGGAGAACTCTTGACTGTGTGACAAAATGGTGAGAAATAGAGATGTTTTAATAGAAACATAGTGACTCTTGCTCCACCCCACTTCCCCACCCCACCACCCACACACCCACACACACACAAACACACACACACACACACATCCCCTCTTCCTACAATTGGACAAACACGGGCCTCGTATATATTTGATATGCGCTCTAAAACACAATGGGCTATACATACGGCATTATGTTATAAGGGAAACAACTCATGCTATATAACAAGTCTACCCAGTAGGAGTTGCAAAACTTGGTTGGCATGTATAATCATGTAGAAAAACGTAACCGCCCTAGTTTTGTCGTCGTTCTCGTCGTCGTTGTTGTCGTCGTTGTTAGCTTCCGGCTAAAATAGAAAGCAACTCAGCTCTTGCAAACAAGAGTACTTATAGCTGGTTAGCACGCAATGGTATTTCTGTATTTAAATGACCACGTAGGCATGCAATTGTCTCCTTTGTTGTGAATCTAAGAGAGGTCTAAGGTCTGGCACCCCACCCCTATTCTTTAAATGAGTTCTCATCCCCTCTTGACCAAATAAGAAACTAACAAAAGACAAAAAGCAACATCGACAAACCAAAACTAAATAAAAAAAGTCACCCATTTGTCTATTTCGGTGCTCTGAAAAAAAACACCACCTCTTCGAATGTATCTGGATAGCTTACATGCAGAATGATAGTAACCAATCAGATTGTAGATTGTAACATGTGGTGCAACTTACCAAATGCACCTTTTAGAACGTCGTCTAGTACTTGCCTACAGACCTGAAGGTTCAGTGTTCTAGCCGCATTTAAGGCAATCCCTTTCTTTGTGTTTTTAATATTTCATTGTACAAACATGTATATACAGTACATATATACAACTTCCTTCCAATTGTAAATTCAAAACATTAAAAACAAACATTTCGCACAGCTTACATCACAACATATTTTGAACTGCATCCCACCTTGATATAATTGTATTAGATTTATGTAAGGGGTACATATATATTAAGAACAGTTCTATATCTCTGTAACTTTCACTTGTTCTATTTTTTGGACAACGTCTGTATAGAAAGCAGGTAGGCACACAAATTGACTGTAAGACTAATACATATAAAAAGTAAGATATTGTACACGTTAACATTCAACATTTTCTTAAATACACAGTTAACCTCCTTCAACTTTCTCATATTAAAAATGAAATACACATTCAGTGTATGTGATGTGTTTCATTGATATGCATAAGCAATATTTCTCTTTCCTCTGTCCACAACCAAAACATTAAGCAATCACTTATTTCCATCCATAAAATAGTAACAGTAATATACCGCATGAGTTAAAGTATACACGGTTGATATAGACGAATCAGTATAATTTGTAGAACATAACACCGCGGACTAATTAATGCAGTATCTTTAAACAAGATTATGTTACAATATTTCAAAAATAGTATACGAAACTACCAAGGAATACGTCTAACTTTGTGTCAATACTATGTTTGTTTAATCTAAATCTAAAATTGTTAAATATGATTAAATTCATGATGAAAATGTCAAATCCATTGAAATATGGTGTTAGCATCCCAGTTCTTAGTAGGGTTTGAGTGATATTGGGCATGTAATAGCGAGCACATCAGGATAAGTATACTCCGCAAAATAATTTAAGGACCATTTTTAGATTTTGGGTCCTTTTTTAAATTGGTTTAATTGAACAATGTACTGTTTTTGCGCAGTTTTTAAGTTTAGATGTACTCTTTTACGATTGTTACGTTACATGCATGTATTAACCTTTTTTTTATATGAATATGAAATCCATAATATTAAAGATTAAGTCATTATAACTGTTCTATTTTGTGGTCCTTAAATTATTTTGAGGAGTATATATTTTATAGATCTTTTCAAATACACCATTTCTGTACTATATTGATAAACAATACACTTAATGAGACATAATATAAACCACCAAAAGAAAGTACACTGCTCATATACAGAAGACGATGTCGGGCGGTAAAAAACCGCAATTTAGATCAGACTACACCAATTACCAACCAATCAGAGGGCAGGGAAAAAGTTCCAGGGTAAATTCGGAGCTATTACACAGAATCTCTTAATTTTGATTGGTTGTCAAGGTAATCAAACCAAAAAATCTTTCTAAAAAATTAAAATTCAACTTTTGAAGAGTACTTATAAAGGTTAAATCATACATTTGTGCAATGTATTCATAATGTGTTGCATAATCAAAGAAAGAAGTATATTTTACATTTTCCTCATGTTTCTACATGCATGTAGGTGGGTCAGCACCATCCGACCCAAACAGCTTTTTCAAAACATACTCAATGTATGGCTTCTGTATGTTTGTTTGATGAAACTAAGATAGGTCTTTCAAAACAAGTAATAAAAAATATAGCTTCCTATATTAGGGAACTCAGTACAGAGCTTAGAGCTATAAGGCAGACCTATGGAAAATGAATTGGTGTAGTATGACCTGCATTGCAGGTTAGCGTCATTTGTAGATATCGCGTGTCAGCTATTTATAACACTGCGTATTTCTCTGTGACCTGATAAGATAGAAAACTAGTCCTTTTTTATCTTTGAACCAGTTCTCGTTTTAAATTTTGTTCATAGCTATATACTTTTGTTAAACAAATTGTGTGTGTGTGCTTCTACGGTTTTAAATCCCTCCACCCGTATGCCACCAGAGAATCCCGGTACAGCTGGGCTCAATAGAGTGTACTTGTTTTAAAGCAAAGTCAGCCCAACACCTGATGTACCCCCTTTAAATTAACCCTGGTGGGTAACCTAGGATAGCACTCTAATTGTACTTAAGTATTGAACATATGTGTAATTGCTCGGATATTTCTGGTATTTCCGAATTATCTTGAGCCAACATTGTAATGTAATTACATTTTGATTCGCATGTCGAGTCCTAGTAAACTTGCCGATGGTTAAAGGGAGGTAAGCATAAGCTAAAACTTAAAATTATATAAAATGATTTGCCTCCGATACCATATAATATATTGCGTATAAAATTGTGCGTTGTATATAAACTGTGGCTATTGTATATACATTGCCCATGCTGCTACTTTATACAATATTTTACAAAAGAAATGCATGATATATACATTTAAAGTTATTTTCAGTAATATTCACTATTCAGTATATTCACTATTTAGTAATTCACAATTCAGTCGATTCACTATTCAGTATATTCACTATTCAGTATATTCACTATTTAGTAAATTCACTATTCAGTATATTCACTGTATATTAACTATATTCACTGTATATTCACAATTCAGTATATTCACTATTCACTATTCAGTATATTCACAATTCAGTATATTCACAATTCAGTATATTCACGGTATATTAACTATATTCACTGTATATTCACAATTCAGTATATTCACAATTCAGTAATTCATTAAGGGACTGTCGCTTGATAAAGAGGTTAGGATGTAAAGATTTTTTTTCAAAGTGTCCAGTTTGTTTTGCACTGAGTATATTTTCAAATGGAGTTGCAAGCCTTACTAATATGTGGTCCACTGTAAATACAATATTTTGAAATGATTAACAGATTTGGAATTTTTTTATGGTAAGGAAGTGAGTTCCACACTTAAGAGCATGAATAAACAGACAAAAGCAACCTGACTATTCGGTCTAAGGGAATATAGTTGTAGATTTGTGGATGATCTTAAATTTCGCAGTCAGAGTAAACGCGTATCTAGATCAGCAGGAGCATGATCAACACATGTATTTAACATTATTGCTTTGTGGAATTTACGACAGCACAGCTGTCTTCTTTTTATAACTAGCTATTGCTCCGCAGCCCCCACAGCCCGCTCCATCCACTTTTTTTTTATTATAAAATATCTTGCATCTTCTTTGGATTATTACGTAGAATAAAATGTGTATCATAGTGACTATGCCTTTCTGTTTTTTTAGTATGATTAGAGATACTTCTCAACCTACGATCGGGGGTGGGGAGGAGGAATGGAAAAAGTGAATTCAACGGGGACCACATTAACAATACGTGTAGACACACCATACACGCATCATCGGTGATCGGTCCCTTACGGAGCCTTATAGTGGTATGTAATGTGACGAGTCCCTTACGGAGCCTTATAGTGGTATGTAATGTGACGAGTATTGAAAAGACTCCAACCCGAAAAAAACAATAAAAACATTATTTTTTGAGAACAGTTTATACACGAACAATACACTGTTTTCCCCCATGTGAGACACCAAATTTCGTATACATTATCACGATTATATTTTAAAGTCCGAAATAATAAAGTTCGTTTTATTTATTATTAAACGAAGTTCGTTTAGTGCTGTGTGGCGGCCGTAAAAAGACGCCCCGGCTACACATCATTAGTGTTATTACTTACTGGTCCTTTGGGATCATCAAGCCCAATCTGTGTGGCTTCAAAGTAGAATATTGCTTAAGCCGGTGCTAGGAGGCATGGGAGGTGTTGCACTTTACATTACCTTTCATGAACAGACTTAATAAAACCGAGTCTGCTACTTGTATCTCCTGTTTGTGTTTGTTGCTTCCAAGGGCTCCCCTTTTCAGTACTTATTGACATTCACACTAGCGTTTGTTTAGTGCTGTGTGGCGGCCGTAAAGAATCGCCCCGACAACAAATCAGTAGTGTTATTATTTACTGGTCCTTTGGGATCATCAAGCCCAATCTTTGTGGCTTCAAAGTAGAATATTGCTTAAGCCGGTGCTAGGAGGCATGGGAGGTGTTGCACTTTACATTACCTTTCATGAACAGACTTAATAAAACCGAGTCTGCTACTTGTATCTCCTGTTTGTGTTTGTTGCTTCCAAGGTATCCCTTTTTCAGTACTTATTGACATTTACACTAGCGTTTGTTTAGGCCGTAAACGTCGCCCCGACTAAAAATCAATAGTGTTATTACTTACTGGTCCTTTGGTATCATATAGCCCAATATTTGTGACTTTAAAGTAGAATATCGCTTAAGCCGGTGCTAGGAGGCGTGAGAGGTGTTGCACTTGACATTACCTCTCATGAACATACTCAATAAAACCGAGTCTGCTACTGTTATCTCTGGTTTATGTTTGTTGCTTCCAAAGGATCCCTTTTTCAGTATTTATTTACATTCACACTAGCGGTTGTTTAGTGCTGTGTGGCGGCCGTAAAAAGTCGCCCGACTACAAATCAGTAGTGTTATTATTTACTGGTCCTTTGGGATCATCAAGCCTAATATTTGTGGCTTCAGGGTAGAATATAGCTTAAGCCGGTGCTATGAGGCGTCAGAGGTGTTGCACTTTACATTACTTTCATGAACAGATTCAATAAAACCGATTCTGCTACTTTTATCTCTTGTTTGGGTTTGTTGCTTTCAAAGGATCCCCTTTCCAGTATCTATTATTGACATTCAAACTAGCGTTTGTTTAGTGCTGCGGCTGTAAAACGTCGCCCCGTCTACAAATCAGGAGTGTTATTACTTACTGGTCCTTTGGGGTTATCAAGCCCACTCTTTGTGGCTTCAAAGAAGAATATCGCTTAAGCCGGTGCTAGGAGGCGTAAGAGGTGTTGCACTTTACATTACCTTTCATGAACAGACTCAATAAAACCGAGTGTGCTACTTTTATCTCTTGTTTGTGTTTGTTGCTTCCAAGGGATCCCCTTTTCAGTATTTATTTCTAATGTAAAGAAACAAAAACAACAACAACAAAAAACGTAAGTGTACATCAACATCGTGTGATGTGCACGCATGCACGAGGCATTAGGTTTTATTAAAGGGACACAGTCATGGCAATCATGAATGTTTTATTTTTTAATTTCTTTTTGATCGAGGATTAAAATTAGAGTCTCCATTTATTAATCCAGTATCGTTTTAACTTGAAACCTGATTGCATTCATTAAATATGTTTACGATTTCAATTTGACTTCGTCATTCTACCATAGGTTTAAATAAAGTATTGGTGCAATATAATTAACAGTTAGAGGTATGTAAAAACTATTTGCTTGGTACTATTCTTATAATTAGTATTCATGATTGAACAAATGCACGTTATATAAAATAAATAAATAACGGGCCACCGTGACTTTTAAAACAATCAAGATTGCTATGATCCTTTAATAACAACTCAAACTGAACATCCTTACCATTGTATAGCCTATAGCAAATAGTTTGTTTTAACACAAAAACAAAACAAACAAAAAGCAAAAATAAAAAACAACAACAAAAAAAAACTACAAAAAAAAACACACGCACGTTTGAGTCGGACATGTCAAGTCAAGTCAAGTCAAGTCAAGTCAAGTCAAGTCAAGTCAAGTCAAATCGTCAAGTGAAGTCAAGTCAAGTCAAGAAATTGTATTTTATAATTTAAGCCACCGGCCCATCATAAGAAGCAAGTTGAACAGCATAATAACATTATTATACATTGCATGTGGGATAACCGAGTATTTGTCATTTACAACATTTTCTCAAAATATTTTTAGATCTAGTTTAATGATTTTCAGCAGGTCTATTTAAATACTGCATTATATGTACATACAATTTCAAAGGTGTTTAAAAACAGTCCCCTCATTTTTAAACCGAACTTGGACCTACTGACAAGGGTCCATATTTATAAAGCTTCTTAGCAATAACTTCAGTCAAACTTTATCAATTTTTTAAACATCTTTTTCTATTGATTTAAGAAGTTTACTTAATATTGTTAACACGGTTATGGATGAATTAATCCTAGAGCTAAATATTTATCTTAACATATATGGTTTGTAGTCTTCCTGAGAGGTTTATAAGGATATTAAAAAATAGGTAAAAAGCTACTTAAAGGGACACACGGCAATCTTGAATTTTTAAAAACTCACGGCGTCCCGTTAGTTTTTCTCTTCACTTGCATTTGTTCAATCATTAATAGTAATTGTTAGAATAGTTCAAAGCAAATCATTTTTACATATTACTAACTTTTTATAATAGTGCATCAATAATATATTTAAAAATTTGGTGAAATATTGAAGAAAATACAAATCTCAATTTGTTATTTAATCATATGCGAGCAGTTTTAAAGTCAAAATGACGCAGGATATCTAAAGTGAGGAGCAAATTTTAATGTTTGAATAAAACTCAAGATTGTCATGTGTCCCTTTAAGTTGCTTTATGAATTCGAATCCCGATATAATAACTAATCTATCCCAGATACAATGAACAACATTCGCCAATATCATGGGCACTGATAGGATATGTTAAGTCACACAAGGGATTTACAGACGCTGTATTCGCTTTATACTTAAACGGAGTGTAGGAAAACCATACAGTTAAAGAAGCTATCCCGCCAACAACAGCCACATTTTACAACATATGTACACCGTTTCTATCCCGCAAACAACAGCCACATTTTACAACATATGTACACCGTTTCTATCCCGCCAACAACAGCCACATTTTACAACATATGTACACCGTTTCTATCCTGCCAACAACAGCCACATTTTACAACATATGTACACCGTTTCTATCCCGCCAACAACAGCCACATTTTACAACATATGTACACCGTTTCTATCCCGCCAACAACAGCCACATTTTACAACATATGTACACCGTTTCTATCCCGCCAACAACAGCCACATTTTACAACATATGTACACCGTTTCTATCCCGCCAACAACAGCCACATTTTACAACATATGTACACCGTTTCTATCCCGCCAACAACAGCCACATTTTACAACATATGTACACCGTTTCTATCCCGCCAACAACAGCCATATTTTACAACATATGTACACCGTTTCTATCCTGCCAACAGCAGCCACATTTTACAACATATGTACACCGTTTCTATCCCGCCAACAACAGCCACATTTTACAACATATGTACACCGTTTCTATCCCGCCAACAACAGCCACATTTTACAACATATGTACACCGTTTCTATCCCGCCAACAACAGCCATATTTTACAACATATGTACACCGTCTCTATCCCGCCAACAACAGCCACATTTTACAACATATGTACACCGTTTCTATCCCGCCAACAACAGCCACATTTTACAACATATTTACACCGTTTCTAACCTACTGACAACGAGCTAATATCATTATATAATTTACCTATTCTGTGTAGACACATTATAAACGGTTTTAACCAGTAAGGTCAAACCCCAAAACTTGATTGTCGAGTTAAGAGTTACCAACTCATAATTTATTTTACGCATATTCAATCACATTTTTAAGAACACGTGAATGAAACTTTACTTTTCATCAGCACATATACATTAATATATCAATCACATTTTTAAGAACACGTGATTGAAACTTTACTTTTCATCAGCAAATATACATTAATTTGGCCTAATATTCATCAAACTTTTGAGCACAAGAATCGGACTCAGACTCAAAATCTAAATTTTGTTAATTCCAAATAGAAACAATTATACAAGCAAATTATTATATTTACTTACAGAAACGAGTAATTTTAAAGGTAATTTAACAGAAAATGTCTGAAAATCACAATCTTACCCATACTTTTGTGTTGAAAGTGTTTGCAAAAAAATGAGATTTTGAGTCTGAGTCTGATTCTTGTGCTCAAAAATTTGATGAATTTAGGCCCAGGCTAGAGTTTTGATAACGTTTTTTAGTGTAATTTTGCCGTTTTTTGGAGGGTTAGTTTCTTTAAACAAGCGTTATTATTGAGAGCTCTGAAAAACTTGAAAAATGGTAAAATGATTATCAAAATCTGATGATAAACAAAATAATATATTATCATTGTAGCCTGGTCACTGACATTTCCTTTGTATTTGCACAGTTTCAAATCATTTAATTGAAAATAACACATGTTAAAATGTCTGGTGTGCTCTATCTACCAATTATCGAAAGTTAGGGTATGGCAGACAGCTGAAATGGACATGCTACAAAATAATTAGCATATGGTATCATTGAGGTGATTGATACAAACATCCTCGGTGGGCTACACCTGTCTGGATGTTTAAACCAATCATGTCGATGAGACCATACTCTATCTATTACTTGATAGATTGTTCGGGCGCTTGTTTTCTGCAATAGCTTGAGCAATTTTAATAATAGGTACATCAATTGTATATCATTAGAACTGGTATGGTATTTTCAGTGGTAAATAAAACTACTTTACTTTTGAAAATCGGTTGAGAAATAAATATTTTACAGCCAAAATGATTTTTTGATGGGGATTTCCTATCTAAATTCCTTGTGGTGGGACAGCAGAAAATTAAGAAATTTCAAATAACTTCAGTTAGTCTTCATATTTTGCTATACAACTTTCAGGATGTCTTAATTTAATAATATCCAACAATTTAAAATCAATTTTGGATAAAAATTCTAAAAAATAAATCAAATTTTTCATGCAGCAGAATTTTGCATTGAAAGGACATATCAAAAACAGCATTCGCACATGGAATTTTTATTTCTCAATCGATTTTGAAAAGTAAGGTATTTTTATTTACCACTAAACATTACTGTTTCACTGATATACAACTTATTTAGGTAGTAGATGAATTTTATCTGGACGCCGCCATTTTAAGAACTATGACATCATTGTTTTTAAATTACCATATATGGAATATTTATAAATATGATAATTTACAGATTGATAGGAAAGGAAATCACAGTTACTGTTTAAAACAATAACGATAACAAAGTGTTACGATGCAGAATAGATCAGTTAATGATTTTGCATTCAACATATGCTTTAAATAATATTTATAAACATGACATATATGGTAATCTAGAACTATGATGTCATATTTCTCAAAATGACAGCGTCCTTTGAACTTTTCAATGGTCATATCCTGTTTGTTTATTCCCAAGTTTGTCAGAACTCTCACGAATAACCTTCAAATGGTCATATCTTATCCGATTTTGAGTGTTTTTTTCACCTTTTTGTTCAAAACTCTCAAGAAGACATCTTGTTTGACCGTGCCTACATTTCCTTAAATAAACAGAGTCTGCTACTTCTTCTCTCTTGTTTGTGTTCATTGATAATTATGTTGTTAAACTCTGACATTGCATTGTTAAAGTTCATATGTATGAACTATGGTATTGTTGTGGCGTCATGTCCAAAAAAACAAACAAAAAAAACAGCGTTAATATATATTTCCCACATAGCCGCGTTTGACTTTGACTCACTTTTAGATGATGATGATGATGATGATGATGATGATGATGATGATGATGATGATGATGATGCATACGATCTATACTCGTATAACGTTTATTTCGGTCAAACATTTTTAATAATAAAAGATACAAAAGAACAATG
Organism: Cyrtodaria siliqua; assembly: GCA_037043455.1. Lineage (NCBI taxonomy): Eukaryota > Metazoa > Mollusca > Bivalvia > Adapedonta > Hiatellidae > Cyrtodaria > Cyrtodaria siliqua. The sequence continues at coordinate 24,810 of JAWPHD010016829.1, forward strand.
TTTAGATTTGCAGATAGTTTTATTTTCAAAGAGATACAGATACAATACATGCTGCTTGGTTACACAAAAATGGTCACTACCATTGCGTTTCCCAGGGTTACAGTCCAGCGTTTGTGCTTACCAACACTTTCCAAAATCTCATAGCTCTAAACAACCCACTTGAGATTAAAGTATTAACCTAAATACAACAACAATGTACAAAATAATCGGTTGTTCGTTCGATTGTTTACCACTCCATCAGCAGCCAATAGTGGTGTCAGGTCAAAGTGTTTAAGTTCAGTTCGTTTTTGATATTTTACCTATGATCATGCGAAAAATTATCATGTGATCGTAGACTACTTTTTAAGACTTTGACAGGGGTCGGGTATATATTGTCCATGTACAGAGTAGATGCTGGTACTCGGTCCCGATGAGGAAATGGTGGTACTCGGTCCTGATGAGGAAATGCTGGTACTCGGTCCTGATGAGGAAATGCTGGTACTCGGTCCTGATGAGGAAATGCTGGTAGTCTGTCCATGTTAGAGCGCATTCTTTGATGTAAATGGAGGTTGTGCCTGAAATGTTCCTTCCTTTAGGCGCCATATAAGCCGTTTGTGTGGTGCGACATAAAACATAATTCAATTCAGTTCAACTGAAAGTGAACCATTTAGACAGAATGTGACAGAGAGGGAGTTTAAAGGGGCACGCGACAATATTGCGTTGTCTTTTTTTAAACTCGATGCGCCCGGTAGTTTTTCTACATATATTTCGTTTTTTACAATCATTAATAACAATTATTCTTATAGTTCAAATCAAATTGTTTTGCATATTACTAAATGTTGATTAAATTGCACAATTGGTAGAATTAATAGATTTAAGGCCATAATGATACCGAATTAGTGAATCGATGTGCTAATTTTAATGCTTGATAAAAACTTCAAGATTGCCGTATGTCCCCTTTAACTGCAATACACTAATGTAGTATTACATGTCAGTGAGTTAAAAAACAATGCATTAAAGAGACATATGGCAATCTTGAAGTCAATCATTACAATTAATACCCTGATTTTTTGTTTTTTTTGTAACGTTTTATTTTATTATGTTATTGTTGAGTTCTACATATATACATCCATCTAGTGAGTATATTATCGTGATATTATTTTTTTTTCTACATGTACAATCTGGAAATATTATATGTCTAGATATATAATCAGCACCAAAACAAGATAAGTTTAAAAAACATGCATACAATTCATTTAAAATATTCAGAGATTTTGTTTGTCTGATAGTATTCTTCTGATCCAAGTAAGTTTGAGTGAAATAAAGAATATGTTCAAATCCAACATTCGAAGACCACCTTGCGAGTAATTAAGACAGATAGTAGATCTTTGACCTTATCAGGTTTTCCATCGCACAAAAATCTTGTCTGGTTTATTTTGGACATAGCTGAGCTCTTTATTACTGTAATTTTGTGTTAGTATTCTTTTAGACCAATTTACTAATAGTTGTTTTATGTCCAAGATGCTTTTTTTCGTAGTTAATTTCTAACATTAATTTAATATCAACAGAACATGTTATGCCCAACACTGTAAATGCATTTCCCCATGATAATTCATAGTCTCCAAATATTTTATTATTACTTTTTTCATTGAACCTATCCGTATGACTTTAGTTTTATCCATAATAATATTAAGGCCAGACATTTCTGCATACAATTTTAACATATTTAGGGAATTTCTAAGTGAATTCTCTGAACCATCTAACATTAAAGATCTATCATCTGCATATTGTGATATCAAATGTTCTGTTGACCCGACTTTAATATCTTTTATATTGGGATTATTTCTGATGAGAACACCCAGAATCTCTGCACAGAGAATAAAAATATACGGTGACAGCGGGTCGCCTTGTCGGCAACCTACCATTCTGAGAGATGACCATTTACTGAAACACACGATTTATCCATTCTGTAAAAGAAGGTCAATGAGTAATAAAAGTCCTGGAATGTTTTACTTTTTCTGCATAAAACATTAGCATTACGTGTTCCCGCCTTAATTTCATTAAGCGATGGGAAATCTTATACTAGCAGGATTTTATAATGGATATTTCGACAATAAAACACATTTAAACACATTTTTACTGAAAAAATGCAATAACCTGTTTAAAATTACCTATTAAATGTTTTAACTTTGCCATATGCAAACTTTTGAAGCCGAAATTAAGGTTTTATTTCATACCCCATCCAACCCCGTTTTCGCTTCTTTGAGAAGGGGTTGGCTTGGGTATGAAAGTTAATACTCGGACCACGTAATGAATCATATAGTAGTCTAGTATTTCCCCCCAGTTATCTACCTGCTATGAAGCCAGTTTTATCCTCATTGATAATCAATGGTAAAACTTGTTTTAGTCTCTACCCTGATTTATTAATCCATTATCATTTAGACTTTAAACCTGCTTGCATATATTTAAATCCAATTTTCGTTATTTTTCGAAATATTTAAATATATTATTGTTAGGTTATAGTTAAAAGGTAGTAATATGTAAAAACAAATTGCTTTGAACTATTCTAATAATTAATATAAATGACTGAACATATGCAAGTTTTGTAGAAAAACTAACGTGACTCCGCGAGTTTTAAAAAACTCAAGATTGCAGTGTGTCCCTTTAAAGTAGGAAAATGAGGCTGCAGTAAAGCAGTATAAAATGCCATTCATCTAGCAATGCACGCATCTGCGCCCAGAGTTGTAGTATTTTGTATGCCGCCTATAATGATGATGCCTCACTTTAACGTACGCTTTGACGCAAAATCTTCTATGATAAGTGTTTACTCCGCTCACCTGAAATACATAATAACACACATGTGATTTATTTACAAATACAATTTTTTTTTTTTTATTAAATCTCACCTCTACACATAATATAAATACATTTAATATACATACAATGAATTATAATCGGTAAGAAGAGACGTACGGTTTATATTTTAGATAACATTTATGTGGTAAGGTTGTTTTTAAAATAATATTGTCTAATCTGCAGATGGTGAATTTTGTTTTAAAAGTGATTACCGTCCGCTGTTATAAGCCTTAATTAAAGGGACATATGGCAATCTTGATATTTTTTTTTAAAAAAAAAACTCGCGGCGTCCCGTTGCTTTTTCTACATAAAATTGCATTTGTTCAATTATTAATATTAATTATAAGAATAGTATAAAGCAAATTACTGCACCTATGTATTTAAACATTTGGTAGCTATAGAAAAGCGAAGAAATTTGAAATCGAAGATTTTTATTTAATTATATGCAAGTAGTTGTAAAGTCAAAATGATGCAGGATTAATAGGATTACCGTGTGTCCCTTTAAGATGATATTAGTATGTGGATTAATTCTCCGATATATTTCTACAGTAGTAGATTGTGTTGAATGTTTTGATTGATTGATTCTTTATTTTCCTCCCAGTTGGAGAGCATAGCGAGGCTGTGTATTAACCATTAACCCGCTAAGCACGACTATAATAGCCTTTGCGTCCACTGTAAACCCAGATCAGCCTGCGAGTAAGCTGATCAGGGTTAACAATGTCCGGCTGCTGATCAGCCATTTCCCCAAAACACCCCTTTGTCACATGAATGGAATGGTATTAATTCAAAGAAAGAACAGTCCATTACATTATATATTTGTAGCGCGTTAAGGGTTAAAGCAAAGCAGTAGGCCGATCCACTTCAGTTACCCTGTCTTCGCCACTCTTTATGTTGAGTATTGCCCGGTTTATTGACCATTTGGTTTAGTTTGTGCTGCAGTGCGAATCTACGGTGCCATTGTGTGGAGTGTTGTGATTTTGTTCTCATTTTTATGTTTTAATCTAGTTCATATAGAAATTATATTGCGTTCATATATCATTAACAATCTTAAATTAACCAATTCAACATTACCCTTATCTTGAATTGTTTCAAAATGTGTCTGAAGGCACCAAACTTGCTTGTGGAGATATAAAACGTGGAGTTGCGGCGACCTAGACAAATAAATACAATTAAATAACTGGACATACATAATTATAGAGAACCTGCATAACAAAATAAACTAGACATGTTTCTATGGGACACAGCTGCTCCCACTGAAAAAATCAGCATCATGTAAAGGTTCGACAACGGTTGAAAACTGTGGGAGGATATAGACACACTAACGTTGCGGGACGGACATTCGAGCGGACATAGGCAGCGATATATCCCCCTCATCATCCGGTGTTGGGGCATATTTATCAATCAATTTACAGTTTAACGGTGGAAAAAAAAACAGTCGTGATTTATCGTAGTTGAAAACAGTGCTCGTGTATATTGATTTATTTAGCATATAAAGTGTCTTCTGAGTGCAATAAAGGCATCATACACCAATGACATACTTTATGACGTTATGTGATGTTTTGAGCTATTTCATAAAAGGAATCTCAGATTTGTGCTAATTTATCTTTGAATTAATTAAACTCGTTGGCACAAACTGATATGACAGTGGCAATCGTTCGCATCATATGTTTGCCAACTCCTTTAATAATTTCCGTCATAAATAAGCATTCATGTAAGAAAAATGGATAGTTTATGGTTGGTCGCGTCCGTCCGTCCGACCGTTCTACCGTACACACGAAAACTACGTTGTGGGACTAGGGCTTAGGTTTATAGTTGTTACTGTAGCATTGAAAAACAGTTGAAAACAACATAAAGATGTTTTACAAGGTCTTGTTTCGGAGAGAAAAAGATACACGGGCAAAGCGTGTTCATATCTGACACAGTAGTTGCATAGGATTTGTAAATGACATCGAAACGCGGATATTTGTGATATCCTACTCCTACCGATCATGTTCTAGTACAACTCAACAAAACAATACATGATTATAAAAATATGAACTTAAAAGAAACACACTTGTAATTTACACAAGTTCTAACGAAATTATTAAACAATAAAGAATGGGCTTAACATACCACGGACATGTCTGCTGTAGATCGTCCTTCCATTGTATCTAAATGACAAGTAGAGGTACCTTCCACGAAATCTAGCTACAACACACACTGTAAAAGATGAACATGACGTTATACATTAGCGAGAACGACGGAGAGTTATTCTGTTTAACCCACTAAGCACGACTATAATAGCCTTTGCGTCCATTGTAAACCCAGATCAGCCTGCAAGTAACTTTGTCAAAAAAATGGAATGGTCTTATTTCAAAGAAGAATAACAATTATATATATGTAGCGGATTTAGGGTTAACACTTTAAAAACAAACAGGTTAATAATAGTTTAATTGAAGGTTAAAGCTGCATTACCTTAACTTTTAGCATATAAAAGACAAAATAATTAAGTTGACAACCATTAAACAACTACCATTATTGAATATTTACTAATCTGAAACAATATGCTTGGACGGAATTCAATAGCGGTACACTAAATGAACACTTGTGGTTAAGACGAACGAACTTGTCGAGCTAAATGGGACAGGTACGTTACGCAAACTATAATGAAAACCCAATACGCTAATGAATATCCCATGAGCAACAGAAAAGCAACTATAGCGGTCCTATCCATATTATCAGTCATAGATGTCCAACTAGGTGTTATAAGCATATATCATGAAATATATCGAGGCGTAAGCCGAGATATTTTCATGACATATACGTGTAATACCAAGTTGGATATTCTAACTGTTTCATCGCTAGCCACGCCCCCTTGTATGATATCTGGTATCTGTTTTTGTAAAAGTGTGCTATTATATGAAATATCAGTACACTTTCGTTTTCCTGTATTGAATATATCATACGACTTTGGACAATAGAAAGTACTCTCAGGCATGCAATAATTACAGACAATAAACACAATCTGGTTTTTCTCATATTAACGATTTGGTTTTTATTACATTCTTAGTTGGGTCTACGCTCGTGTTTCCATGCTCGTGTTTCCTTGCAAACCTTTCACTAATTACATACAAATCAGTCCGTTATTTGCTTATGTTCAGAATATCTTTACTTACGGACAGTGTCCCTGTAAAAGTCACCACATATTTGTTATTATTGGAAACACAATGTTGCCTTGTATATTCTATACTGATAGCAAAAAGTATGGCAGTCCAACATGTACCTATGACATACTTAAAGATGAATGGCCACCCTTTTTTGTAGTACTATCAATTAACAAATTTAACTCTTAAACATCATATAAACATTTCTTGATAGTCCCGGAGAGAAACATTTATTTAAATCCGCTTCTAAGTTGTATGTAAAATAAGTATTATTTGCATGACGTGGATACTACTTTTCCCACTGCGTGACTGCATGGGGAAATGAACAAAATCTGTATTGTATAGCTGCACAACTGTTGCCAGTTAATTGATAAATACATTTATCTGTGGATTAATTTACCTGTTCAAAGTTTTCTACGTCATAAAACAAAATCTTATTCTCGCTTTTCACAAATATTGCAATGTGTGAATTGTAAATATCTATTGTTGTGTATTGATTTCAATTTAAATAGACATAACTATGTTCATGAAACAAAACATGGCCGGAGAACTTTAATTTCACGTAATATTCCGAAGATTGTTAACAAAGTTAGAGAAAGACCAAAACTGTGCTGTGGTAGACTTTTAAATCACAGAACACTTCGTTACTCGAAAATCACCAATGTTGAATTTTAATGTAATTACAGCATTTTACAGCACAATCTGGCGCACCTGTTTCAGTCAAAGGCGCCTTCAATAGATAATGAAACTTAGAAGAGCTATTAAACTGATGTGTTATGTGTTACTTTATTCTTCTTTCCTAATATAGCCCTGTACGAAGAATGACGTAAATAGTACAATCGCAATATCTCCGACTTGATTGCTTCTGATTGCCAAAAAACCCCAACAGAAACACCATTTTAGAATGTAAATCGGATATCAAGACAAATAACGAGTAGATTGAAATTGCACTTTGGTGACTTTTGACTAGGATATCTCAGCGAATTGACAAGGGATTGTAGGAACAAAATAATGTTTGGATAGGAAATTCATTTCTACACACGACAATGTATCAGATGCATGTATATGAGATGTTTTTATACGTCTGCTTGACCTCAGAAAAAAACACAAATTTCCCGTTAAAGTCAAAATATGCAATCAGACTCTTCTAAATTGTTATTATCTTACATTTAATTCAAATAACATATATTTAGTGACCACAAGCTTTTAGAGGGCTGTTTTGAACCCTCGTATGAGTGGCTATTTGAGACAGGTTTTGAGTGTAGTAAAACAAATAGTAATTTTAATAAGATGATGCATTAACCAGGGGCGTAGGAATTAGGAAATGTAAAATATGTTCTCAAAATGATATAGAAGATGAATACATTTTTTGTTAAAATGTTCGAATTATGAAGACCTTAGGCAACATTTTGTAAGTAAGGCTTATGAGACACGGAGTGATTTTCACTCTTTATCAGACTTACAAAAAGTAGCATACGTGCTTAACAATCATTATGCGTATATTGCAAAATTCATTGTGTGTGCTAGGTTACGCAGAAAACTGTATCTTTACAACTGAACACATATATTACACAATGTAAATGTTCTATGTACATATATATACGTACACCTTTTCATTGTAAACATGTAGTGTTTCCATTGTCATTGTGCGTGTGTGTGTGTTCGTTCGTGTGGAAAAATGAGCTTAGTTGTGTGCGTGCGAACGTATGAATGTGTGTATGTATATGTGCATGTACGTCAATTGTATATACGCGTATATACCTTTTATCTTTGCAAAAGACAGAAAAAAGTAACTTGAAAAAAAATCACGCTTGTTTAGAGTTTACTGGTAAATCTGTATACTAGTCATATACCGTATACTTACAGAGTTTAAACTTAATATATTTTCACTATAAATGTATTTATATCTAGCTGTTTAATGTGTGTTTATGTATTTATTATTATATTCCATTTAAATGGACTTGTAGGCCCAATGCGGCCGGGTGTTGTAATATAACTTTAATTTGATATGTCTGTACATTACACAATGTCAGTATAATACAGAGTTTAATTAACATTGTTGAAGTGAAATAATTCCCGAGTGAGAAATATTCTTGCGATATAGAAACGAGTGCGTTTTCGCACGAGTTTCTTTATCACAAGAACATTTCTAACGAGTGAAATATTTTCCGTATCACGACAAAAATGTTAATTAAACTATATAATATATATTCTGTGATGAATTTCTTTCCAATCGTCTTTTGACACAAGTATTCCTTCTTCTGTCACTCCTTTGGCGACAGCGCGGAGTAATATCATGACGTCAATTCGTGACGTAATATCGTGACTTCTATCGTTTAGTTCATAACATTTGGCTACTGTGCTATCTTGCACACTAGGCGAGATAGAACAGTAGAGGAATGGATATGTTATAGATTTTCTCAAACTGGGAAATTTCTATAATTCATCACAGAATATATAATATACACTATTCTTATCTTATCTTATCTTATAGTCGCATTTTCGCGTTCCAGTTTAATTATTTTGTAAATGTAATACTTTTGGTATGTTTATTCTATTTCTTAAGTCTTCTTTAAATAAATTTGAAGTAAAATAAAGTCTCGAATTGTTGATTTTCCTTGACATGTAAGGAAGACCTTGACTTTCGTGACTTTTAGTTTCATGATGTATGCAACGAATTTAAAAAATAAAACTGTTAGTCACATTTAATGTAATGCAAATTGTCTGTACACCCGAAACATCATTATGTATATGCCACATTTCAGAAAAAAAAAGAGAAAATAAAAAATATGTGTGGATGCTGTCATAAAACATATAACGTTGAGATTACTGCTGTAAAATAGATAAACGGCTTACCTTGAAAAGCAATGAAGACACCAGTCTGTGACTTGACGACCAGACAACTGATACACTATTACCCTCTCTCTATATAGTCTGCTGCTAAACATGTTTATCCTTAAACTCGAGTGATAATTTCCGTATATTGATCAAGTATCACACGTTCGATCGCACGTGTCAATTAGCAGGATTGAATTATAATATTTATGATAAAATCAAGGTCGTGGTGGTACGAGCTCCACTTAAGCCCCCGTTAGAAGTCTATCCGTGTTCATTAATGAATTCGCTTACGCTGCATGTCTGTCTTTTAAGTTATGTGCATCACCTTTTCGACATCGATTAATATCGCATACATCTGAAGCAAACGGCAAAATGGTCAGCTTCAGAGAAGTGACATCAAATTCTAAAATATTAACACTTGGGACTTCGAACTTTAAAACTATGTACATCAGGAACCATATAAACGAATGCATGTTTGTTTCATATGAGAATCATGTTATGCTTGTTATATAACAGGAGCCACATGTAATTATGATATTAAACGTTTCATATGATATTTACATAGCATATACATTTTGTATGAGAATAAATTAAAAGTAAACAATTTATTTCAGACCTGTGCATCAGATCCTTCTGCCAGTCTCCTGGGTATATGCATTCATAATTCTTAAACCCAGCGAGAACTAATGGCAGTTCCTTTGGTTTGTAAATAGTGTTTGCTACATTATCATTGAATTGAATGTTGTTTAACGGCTCATCAACACAGTATAGGTTATATAGAGCCGCCCCAGAGAGAGGGGAAGGATACATAGGAATCCGGGAACCGTGCCCTACTCTTATTATCGAATAGATTCCTATTGTTCTTTAACGTGCTCGGAGGATAGACCGATACACGGGACCGCCCGATTTACGTCCCCATCCGACGGACGAGGCTAAAGGAAAGTGTCTTGCCCAAGAACACACCGACGAAACTCAGTCCCGTGTATCGGTATATCCTCCGAGCACGTTAAAGAACCATACGCATCTATTCGATAATAAGAGTAGGACACGGTTCGCGGATTACTATGTATCCTTCCCCTCTCATATAATTCTAATTGATTTGCATACTCGACGATCCCCGACCCCTTGTCAGCGAGACGAATTACAATAGGGCCGTCGTCTAACAAATAAACGCACGTTCTTCTGATTTATTTAAATTGTGTTTGAAGTCGCGTTTCAAACCTTTAGTTATATACCACTTGACTTCATATATATACAAATCTAACATTACGTATATCTACATATGTTAAATGTCTATATTTTTAATATTACAATAATGTATACTTATTACAATTAAGAAGGAACTGTGCTTTTAAATATTAAATGGACAATATCATTTTGACTTTAAAACCTGATTGCATGTAATTAAATAAAAGAAATAGTTTTACTTTTTCCGTCTTACTCGACTTCCAGTTTAAATATATACCCAGTTGCAAAGGAAAGTGGACACTGAGTTTTGTTTAGATTTAATTGTATAAAGTTTTTTTTAGAATTAAATTGACAAATTCCAAAATGAATATGCCGTGTTTGTACCAAAGTATTTATCATTCCATTGCCAATATCATATTGTCATTTGTTTTTCAACAGGTCCAATCATTAAGGGACTGTAGCTTGATAAAGAGGATAGGGTGTAAAGTAAAATTGTCGAAGTGTCCAGTTTCTTTTGCAACTGAGTATAGTATTGGTGCACTATTATCAACTGGTAATACTATCAAAACACGAGAGGCTTTATACGGATAGTGATCACATAACATGTGGTTTGGGAGTGTAATAACAGCATCCAATATTTTCGATATTCCACTAGTGGGACAACATAACGTTAATGACGTCATGGACGTCACGTTAAGGTACGTTTTCTGACGTAATTTGACGTTATAAGTTATGTAATAAATAGAATCTAACATTCGTTCTCATTCATTATTGAATTTATTAAACTCTTTAGCAAAAATGATATAATGATCGGCAAGAGCCCGGCATTATATCATTTTGTCAACTCGTTTAATGAATTCAATAATGAATGAGTACTCATGTAAGATCCTCTATTTCTATTAATATTAATGATTGAACAAATGTAAGTCATTACGTGGTCCTGTCTTAACTCCTTTAAGCGATGGGAAAGCTTATATTAGCAGGATTTTATAACTGATATTTTGACAATAAAACACGTTTAGAAACATTTGTTTCACTGAAAAATGCGATAACCTGTTTAAAATTATGTATTATATGTTTTAATTTTACAATATGCAAACCTTTTAAGCCGAAATTAAGGTTTTACTTCATATCCCAGCCAACCCCATTTACGCTTCTTGGAGAAAGGGCTGGATGGGGGTATGAAAGTTAATACTCGAACCACGTAATGTATGTAGAAAAAAACTAAAGAACGCCTTGGCTGTTTAAAACACTTCTACAATCTTCAAAGAAGAAAGAAGTTTTTAATTTAAGTAAATATTTATCAACAACAACAACAATAACTTTTAAATACATGATGCATGAGAAAGGAGGAGTCACGCAGGACTCGTGGTGAAACAACAACAGTATAAATAATTTCAATAGTCGATAAATGGTAATTGCTGTGAAACGATGTCAGAGGTGTTTACTGTCAGATGTTCTATTCCACATATTATTTCTTAAAACGTATTCAAGTATGTTAAACATCTGGGTTTGTCACCCAAAGATGACAGTGTCCAACTAACTCAGTGGATATGTTTTTACAGTATTTATTTAGGGTTCGGAAGAACATACAGTTTAGACGATATATGGTAGAACATCGTATTACAAATCATCTAATACCTCATCGGAACCTGTAAATACATAAATTAAAGTTCCTAAGCAATCGTGTAAATGAAATATATATGAACCCAATTAAAACAATCACAAGTTATTACAGTAATTAAATTATATAATAATATATCATAGTCAGTTTTAATATTTACAATACTCATATTATATTAGTATAGTCATAATATCATTGTATCTGTGCATAGTGGCCTAGCTTAATAAAAATTAAAATACAGATTATTATGTTTCCCTTGTAAAATAATAATCTTTTACAACTAAAGTATACACTTACAGGTTTATGGAACAAGTCCCTGTATACATAGGTGGTGTGTCAATCAATGATCATCTTATCTCTCTCACTGTGCTGTGATGGTTAGCGCTGTAAATCAGAGTGCAAAACATGTTCATGCAAAAATGTTAGCAAGAAAGGAAATATCGATCCTGCGGGATCTCAAATCAACTTTACTGAATTGCGCGAAAACGTAAGATAACCTGATCCCAATCAAAACAATCTGCGCGACTTGAATGATTCCAATCATTTCAAAACCAGCTCTGTACCAACCTCAGCAAATCAGTAATCCATCCTTTTAACTCAAAACCACTTCCAACCATTTTCAAGAATTTATAGATTCAGGAAAACTTTCTTAACTTTCCAACATGACTTTTCCCTAATAAAGATGGCTGTCAACGGCCTAGAACTTTACCCAACACAACAAGTCACATGACCAAATTTCCCGCCAAACTGTGGCTATTACACAACCGGATTGACATAATAAAACATAAAGTACAACATTGGAAAAACCAGTCTAAAAATAGTAACAATCTTCAAACAGGTATTAAAGCAGCTTGCTCCATTTAAGGGTTTGGAGAATAGACCAAATCTTGATCTTGTTACAAGTGCATCCTCACAAATTGTTATTTTATATATCATTCCTTTTTTTTTTTAATATCCTTGGATTATTAATTATGATCTATGATTAATCAAGGAGTACATGTATTGAACATTGAAATATAACTGAGTGTGTAGAAATATGTGTAACCTGTCATGTGATTATAATTATGTATTACAAATTATATAATGATGAGAAACTGTAAAAGTTTAAATCAATAAAATGTCTATCTATCTGTCTATCTTTAAAAAATCAAGATTGTTGTGTGTACCTTTAAATAACACAATTAGTGTGTCGTAAGTTAGTCAGTGAGCTTATACATGTGATATATGTTTGGGAACTAACAGTGGCGTAGCTTGACTACAAACGATTTGCAAGCCCTCTGTTGAGCATATGGGTCCAGAAATAAATTGTTTCTAAGAATGCATTTAGTGATCTCTGGTGTATTTTTATTTTTTGGTGGAAAAAAATGCTCAAACCTGGGCTCTAAATTAAGTAATTTAACACTATTTATTGTTCATACTTGCAGAATGTATACTGTGAAAATATCTAATTACTGCTGTTAACTATGCCATATATTGTGTACGATTACTATCATACCTAGGAGAAGAAAAAAAAGAAAGATATACAAATCGGACAGGGAAAGTATCATTCCATGACGACAGTCAACCACAAAACACAAAAACAAACACGCAAACAGACAAACGAGAAGGCAAAAGTAATAAAAAATGCAAACGACATCACAGACACAAAAGGGTTGACAATAGCGCTTCCGCCTTGGAACGGTCAGTGGGGGGGGGGGGGGGGGGGGGGGGGGGGGTTAAAACCAGGTGCTAGGGTGCACCAAACCTCACAATTACCCTATTGTCATCCTAATTAAACGGGACAGTGTAAATAAAGAATTCCCCGCCATGAAATATTCTCTAACCAACAAGGCAGCGTTAAAAGGCATATATCTGATACTTGATTTCTAACCTTTGAAAAGACTAGCAGCCAGAAAAAAATGTTAATACAATAAATCCAACCTAAGTAAAACACCTAGATGCTCGTGTATATATAAATACCAAAAAAACAAAAGCCTAGAAAGCCACAATGAAGGTACTCGATGACGTGGCAGAAGCCAGAGCAACAAGAGGAATAAACCATTGAGAGCACGACAAGACAAGACCGCGCACAAACATCAAACGCCACCGTCCTATAGCGCTTCAGGTAGGCGTCATCATAGGGTCCACAGCCTGTCCGGTCATCGTACAATTAAAGAGGACAGCGTAGTGACGAACTGTAAACTGTAAAAGGGCCCACCACCAAGCATGCAGTACGTTGCAAAATGATAAGTATCTTATTGTTCGTTCTAATCCTTTTGCTTCCATTGTTTACAAATATTATGTGTAAAAAGCTTGCGAAATCAAATATGTTTAAACCAAACCCAGGAGTTGTGGCGTAAAGACAGCTACGCCCTGCTAAAGTTGTGCTATTTTATACGGATTTTACTTATCATGTGTGTACATGTGTATATCATAAAACTTATAGTCATATACTTATAGGGGTTTTATATAGAGAGTTATACTGGGGTCACATTGGATGTAGGCCTTGGTTTACATAATATCCATTGTTAATAATACGCATATTACTTTCTGGATGTAATAGGTGTAATACCCATGCACTATTAAAATGTACAGGGTCTAAAATCGAAAAATGTAAATAAACTTGAATCGCCAGAATTAAATACATTATTTATGAAAAATGACATCGTTTCATTTACAGAAACATGGTCAAATGAGTCAACAGATATGAACGTTGAGGTGTTTAAAGTGTGTTCGTTACATAGAACTGATAAAAAAATAGTGTGCCAAGCGTGACTCAGGGGGTATTGCATGTTATGTTAATAATCATTTGTTGGATTATATTGATTTATACGATAGTGACAGTGACGATATATTGTGGCTTAAATGTAAGGGGTGAGTTTGGTTTGACATGAATGATGACCTATATTTGTGTTTATGTTATGTTGTGCCGATAAGGTAGCAGTAGAGGAGCATTTATTGAGACAAACATTTACGATTAGAATTTTAACTAAAATGGTCGGCAATTATAAATGATACAAGTGAACAGTGTAGCTTTGTGGTACTCAGTGATTTGAATAGTCGCATAGGTCAATTAAATGACTTTGTTGAAGACGATAATATTGATATACATATTGATATACTTCCAGAGAACTATTTTCCAGACACGCCAATGCCACGTATTTCACAAGATATGTATACAAATCATAATGGGGGGTTTACTCTTAGATTTTTGTAAAGAGTCGGGTCTTCGGGTTTTGAATGGACGAGTGGGTCTGATGGAAGTATCGGGAAGTATACAAACAGAAGCAGTCTAGGTCGTAGTGTTGTTGAGTATGTGTTTAGCAAGTCAGTTATATTTAAATTGGTTCGTTCAGTTTGAAGTCAAAGGACCAAATATTTTATCTGACCATTGGTTTATTGTATTTTCAATGAACCTGAAGTACTGGAAATTCATAAAGAAAACGCATTTCTTAACGAAGCAACCGAAAAGGTAAATTATTACTATAGTGATGGAGATAATATAATAGTTAGTCAGTTTACAAATATCATTGAATAGTGAGAGTGGGTTAATTCAAATTTAAATAATTTAATAAATAAACTACACAGAAGATTAATTACGGACGAAGAAGTAAACGAGGAATATAAATTCGTTTGTTGATATTATGGAGATGATGTATGTTCCCCTCTTTGTAAGCATAAAACTCATTGTGACTCATAGCAAAATTATGAACTATGAAAATAATATAACATGGTAGTGATGAGTGAATGTAAGGACGCAAGGGGATGTATTTTTAGCGATTTTAATAGTGTTTCGTAATTGTAATCGGATATAAATAGAGATTGAAAATGTGTAGATCACGCTCGGAATATATTCATTAGTAGTCGAAAAAAACGCGTCGCATAACAGGAAGAGAGGGATACTGTGTAATTGGTGTACAGGCTATGGTTAGCATATTGCACGCGATATATTGGAAGTAGGTGTAAAGGGGAGTTCGGTCATCCTCATCTCACTAGACAGTCTCGCTGAGATTGGTTGCAAGATAGTTTTAAGTTTAAAGCGAGTTATAATCCAGACAGTACTTGGCGTTCAGGCCGAGTGAGGTTGTACTATATTTCATAGTATAGGTATATTAATGGGGTGAAATTCTATTATGTTTGGCAGAACTTGACATCGGAAATATAAAACTTGATATATTGAAGTTCCATAAAACAATTACGCAACAATGTCCAGCGGAGGACCAAGTGTACTGTTAATTGAGTTCTTTAAATATGGGTTCGGATGCATTGTTGCCATACTTATATAAATTATTCATCACCTGGTCTTTTCAACGTGGGGTACTTCCCCGAGGCTTGGGAGCGAAGGTCATATTGGTACCTATAGTTCAAAAGTGTGACCCCGGCGAACCAAGGTAATTATAGGGGGATTACGGTTATTAAGTACGTGTGGGGTAATTATTTTCGTAGTGTACTTATTATAGTTGATCACTTGGCAGAAAAATATCATGTGTACAGTTGTGAGGCACAGAGCCGGTTGTTCGGTAAAGGGTATGAGCACAGTGTGAGTATTATATTTGTTCTAAACGGTTTGATATCACTTACTTTTAATCATTGGCAGGAGATTTGTTGCGTTTGTGGGAGGTTTTATGATAGTGCTTTTGAGTTGGTGTAGTGAGATTGTTTTAGCGTATATGTATGAAAGGGTTGTGGGTGAGGGGATTTATTGTTGTGTTGATTTAAGTTTGAGTGTCTTTAGACAGTGATATGTCTAGGGTAAGTATATGATCAGTGAAGTCGAGGATTTTCTACGTGTTTTCGGTGGGTGCATTGGGAGGTGTGGGTGTAGCCGTTGGTTTAGTAGCAGTGTATTTAATTGATTTGTATGAAGATTGTAAGTATGTTAAAGTGTGGTGACGGGTGTGTACTGGGGGTTGTTTGGATTTAGTGGTTGAGTTTGTATTAGCGACGAGTAGTTTTTTGGTATTGTCAAGTGATCAGAGGTAGCTTGCAGAAGGCATTGTGCAGTGGGTTAGTAAGAATAGTTGTGATATGGTGTTTCGGATATGGGTGTTATTCGATACAGATGATCTGATGTTGTTATGATAGGGAAGGGTTAGCATTATTCTGTAGTGTTTAGGTTTCATCGTTTGTGATGTTGAATAGTGGTATGCATTTTAAGTCCTCGTGATTGGTGTTCACCGTCGGTGGGCTTGACTATGTTAGACGGTACTAATTGGGTGCAGGTCAAGCTTTGAATTGCTTATATAGTAGAATTGTTTAAGTTGTGTTTAGGTGGTTTAGTCGAGCGTATAGTGTATTTCAGTAGTTGGGTTTAGTGTTTATTTAGTACTAGTATAGTATTTTAGTACGCGAGGAGTGTAGGGGTTTGTGTATGTAGGATAATAATGTATTAAGTGTTGGTTGGTGGGTGGTTTAGGTGTTTGGGGTGTTTGTTATAACATTTAGTGAGGGTTGTGTTAGTATAGGTATGTATGTTGTTATGTTTATTTTGGTTGGTGTGTAGTGTATTATGTAGGGGGGTTTATGTTGGGATTAGTGAGTTAGTATGTTAATATTTGTGTGGGGTTTATGTTGGGTTGTTTAGTGTTGATATTGATTTGTATATTGTTTAGGGAGGAGTAGATTTGTGTTAGGTGGGGTGATTATAGTGGGGTGGTGTGTTGTTGGAGTAGATGGGTGGTGGGGTGTTGAGGTAGTGGGGAGATAGTGGGTGATTTATTAGAAGAGGTGTTGATGGGTGATTGGGGGTTGTAGATTGGGTTGAGTAGTTGATGTGGTGGGTGTGTATTGGGGATGAGGTGTTTGTAATTAATGTTGAGGTGTTAGTGTTTGTTAGTAATTTGGTAAGTGAGAGGGGGATTGTAGGTGTAGAGAGGAGATATGTGGGTTTTGGAGTAGGGGGTTTGAAGTGTTGGGGAAGGGGGATGTTTTGTATTATTGTATTGAAGGTTTAGTTGTGATGTGGGAGGGGTGGGGTGGGATTTTGGTGTAATGTTGGTTTTGAGGTATGTTTATTGTGTGGGTTTTTAATTTAGTATGTTGGTGGGAGGGATTGTGGTTTGTAGTTTTATTTTGAGTTGGTGTTGGTGTGGTGTGGGTTGAGGTGGTGGTGTGGTTAGGGGGGGTTGTGTGGTTTAGGGGTTGTTGTGTGTGGGTGTTTGTGTTGGTTTGTGGGGTGGTGGTGGGGTAGGTGTGTTGGTGGTGGAGGTGGGTGATGGTTGGTGGGGGGGGGTGTGGGTTTGTGAGTTGGTGTGGGTGGGTGGTTGGGTGGGGTGTTGGGGTGGTTTGGTGGTGGGGTTGGGGGTGGTTTGAGTGTTTGGTGTTGGGTGTTGGTGGGTGTTGGGGTTGTTGGTGGGTGTTGTTGTTGTGGATGTGGTGTGGGTGGGTTTGGGTGTGTTGGTGTGGGGGGGTGGTGTGGGGGTTGTTGGGGGTGGTGTTGGTTGTGGGGTGTGGTGGGTGGTGGGTGTTTGGTTTTGGTGTTGTGGTGGGGGTGTGTGGGGGGGTGGTGGGGGTGGGGTGTGGGGGTGGGGTGTGGGGGGTTGGGGTGGTGGTGGGGGGGGGGGGGGGGTTTGTGGGGGGGTGTTGGTGGGGGGTTGGTGGGGTGTTGTGGGTGGTTGGTGTGGTTTGGTGTGGGTTGGTGGTGGTGGGGTGTGGGTTGTGGGTGGTGGTTGGTGGGTGTGTTGTTGTGGGGGGGGTGGGGTGGGGTGGGGGGGGTTGTGGGGTGGGGGGTTGTTGGGTGTGTGTTGTGTTGGTTGGGTGTTTGTGGTGGGTTGTTGTGGTTGGTGGTGGTGGGGGGTGGGTGGTGGGGTGGGGGGGGGGTGGTTGGTGGGGGTGGTGGTTGGTGGTGTGGGGGTTGGGTGGGGTGGGTGGGTGTTGGGGGTGGTTGTTGGGTTGGGTTGGGTTGTGGGTGTGGGGGGGGTGGGGGGGTGGGGGTGGTGGGTGGTGGGGTTGGGGGGGGGTTTGGGGGGTGTTGGGGTGGTTGGGGGGGGGGTGGGTGGGGTGGGGTGGGGGGGTGGTGTTGGGGGTGTGTGTGTGGTTGGGTTGGGTGGGGGTGGTTGGTGTTGTGTTGTTTGTGGGTTGGGTGTTGTGGGGGGTGGGTGGGTGTTGTTGGTTGGTTGGGGGGGGGTTGGGTGGGGGGGGTTGGGTTGGTGGGTTGTGGGGGTTGGGTGGGTGTTGGTGGTTGGTTGTGGAGGTTGTGGGGGTTGTGGGTGGTGGGTGGTGGTTGGGGGTGGGTGTGGGTTGTGGGGTTGTGGTGGGGGGTGTGGTGTTGGGTTTTGTGGTGTTTGGGTGTGGTGGTGTTGGTTGTGTGTTTGGTGGGGGTGTTTGGTTGTGGGTGTTGGTTGTGTTGGGGGTGGGGTGTGGTTGTGTTGTGGTGGTGGTTGTTGGGTTGGTGGTAGTGTTGTTGGGTTGGGTGGTTTGGGTTGAGTTGGTTTGGTGGTTGTGTTGGGGTTGTTTGTTTGTGTTTGGTGTTAGTGTTTGTTGTTGTTTGGTGTGTTGTAGTTGGTTGGTTTTGGGTGTTGGGGTTTAGTTGGGTTGGTGGGTGAGGGATGATGATGGGAGGTTTGTGGTTGTTGTAGTGGGGTGGAGGTGTGGGGAGGGATTATGTTGGGGTTTAATGTGGGGTGGTGTTTGTAAGGGGGGGTTGGTTGGATGGAGGGAATGGGGAAATTGTGTTTAGTGGGGGGGGGGTTGGTGTAATATTGTTTAGGGGTATTTTTAGTTTGGGTATGGGAGTAGGGGGGTAAGGGGTGTTGAAATATAGAAAGTGTTGGTTGTGTGTTGGTGTTTGTGATTTGGTGTGTGAGTTTGTTGATGTTTGGTGGTTGTTGTTGTTGGAGTGTTTGGGGGGTTTGTGGTGGTTAGTGTGAGGGGTTGTGGGAAGAAATTATGGGGGGAAGGGATAGGGGTTTGAAAATAAATTGGTTATATGTAATGTGGGTTTTAGAGGTTATTGGAGTGAGAATGGGAGGTGGGTTGTTTTGGGTTTGGTGTAGGTTAAGGAAAAAGGGAGTTTGTTATGTGTAGGTGGAGGGGAAGTGGTTATGTTGGGGAATGAGGGATATTGTGGAGGAGTTTTAGTATTGTAGGAGGAGGATTGAGGAAGAGGTAGGGGATTTGTTTATGTTGTGAGGACAGAGGTAGTTTGTTTATAGTTTAGTGTTGTATGATTTAAAAAGAGTTTAACAAGATTCATTATGAGTTTGTGGTTTGGAGGAGGTGATTGAGTTTTATGAGTTGTTTTAAGTAGTGATATATTGAAAATTGATAAAGCTAATCAAAGTTTTATAAGGTTGAAGAGACTTATACGGTGTATGTGTATTGACAGGGGTAGAGTGGTAGGATTAGGGGTCTGGTTAGTAGTGTGTTGGTATGAGTATTATTGGGAAAACGATACAAATGTAAGGTGTTAGTTAGTATTATTTAAAGAGAGATATCTTAATTTTGATAATGATGTACGTTATTTGAACTAATTTGGAGGGATTTTGTAGGAAGTATTGGGTGTAGTATGGTGTGTGATTTCATACAGGTTGTTATTATAGTGTTATACTGTGAGCATACATGTAGTAGTTAACCAGGTTGTGGCAGTATTGGTAATATTGGTTGTTGAGGGACAATTGGGTTAAAGTCGTAGGTGTTGTTTAGTTTATTTGGGTAAATAATTTTACCCAAAGTACGTTATTAGTGAATCCCAAGAGTATGTACTGTGGTCGCACGGGGTCAGCC
This sequence comes from Cyrtodaria siliqua, assembly GCA_037043455.1. Classification (NCBI taxonomy): domain Eukaryota; kingdom Metazoa; phylum Mollusca; class Bivalvia; order Adapedonta; family Hiatellidae; genus Cyrtodaria; species Cyrtodaria siliqua. Next base: position 45,141 of record JAWPHD010016829.1, read on the forward strand.
ACTTTTGGAAGTATAGGTAAAATAGGAGCCTTCGCTACATGAAGTCGGGTTGGTTAACCAAGGTGAAAGACTGGTGGTGATATTTGTATTAGTTGTGGCAACTGATGGCAGTCGTAACATATGGTTATAGTATCTGCATTTAACAGTATATCTGGTGCCGACCGCTGGTATTGTTGCGGTAAGTGTTTTTGGATGGTTGCATTTTGTCCAAGTTTTGGTTATTTCAGTGTGTCAGTGTTCGTGCAAACATTATCTGAATTTCACCATTGAATATACCGATTATTGATATTAGTACATCCTCATCGGACTGAAAGGTAAGGTTGTACTGGTCGGGGAGTAGTTATAGCGAGTTTAATTTAAGTGATTATGCTGCAAAATTCTAGCCGAGACGTCTTGGAGATGTGGATGAAGTTATCTCCCTGGTAACATCTGTCCTTATGTCGCGTGCGATTTGATAACCTTGCCTGTAACAATTTTGATAAAGTATCCTGCTCTTCGGGTTTGCGTAGGCGGTTTTTGTCGGAGTATATGTTGACTAGTCCGAGCGTGATCGTATCAATGTTTAATGTCTATGTTAAGTGCCGATTTTACTGTGTACGAAACATATGTTAAATCGCTAAAAAATTAAGTCCCTTGCGTCCTTACAGTTCATGCATCATACCATTGGTTTATGTATTTTGCATAGTGTTATTATTTGTGCTGTTGAGTCACAATGAGTTGTATGCTTAAATATGAGGGAACATACTTCATCAATAAGTATCAACAAACGATGTTTATATTCTCGTTTACTTCTTCGTCCGGTTTGTAAGTCTGTGTAGTTTTAGTTTTGAATTTAGTTTAAATTGTGAATTAACACTCGTCTAGTTAATGTTATTTGTAAATGACTAACTATTATCATTTCTCCATCTAGTAGTAATAATTTACCTTTGTCGGTTGCGTTGCGTGTTAAGAAATGCGTTTTCTTTTTGAATTTGCAGTATGTCATGGTTCATTGGAATATGTCAATTAATACAATGGTCAGTTGAAAATATTTGTGGGTCCTTTGGACTTCAAACTGAACGACAATTGTAATTATAATCTGACTTGCTAAAACAGTAATCAACAACTACTTACGACCTAGACTGCTTATGTTTGTATTCTTCCCGATACTTCCATCCAGACCCACTCGTCCATTCAAATACCCAAGACCCGACTCTTTACAAAATTCTAAGTGTAAACCCCCAGTTTGATTTGTATACAGATCGTTTGAAATACTGGCATTGCGTGTGCTGGAAAATTATTTCTCTGGAAGTATATCAATATGTATATCAATATTATCGTTCTCAACAAAGTCATTTAATTGAGCCTATGCGACTATTCAAATCACTGAGTACCACAAAGCTACACGTTCACTTTGTAGTCATTTATATTGGCCGACATTTTAGTTGAAAATTCTATCGTAAATGTTTGTCTCAATATATGCTCCTCTACTGCTTCCTTTCGGCACAACATAACATAAACACTAATATAGGTCATCATTCATGTCAAACAAACTACCCTTACATTTAAGCCACAATATATCGTCACTGTCACTATCGTATAAATCAATATAATCCAACAAATGATTTTTTAACATTAACATGCAATACCCCCTGAGTCACGCTTGGGCACCTATTTTTTTATCAGTTCTATGTATACGAACACAATTTAAAAACACTCAACGTTCATTATCGGTTGACTCATTTGGACCATGTTTCTGTAAATGAAACGATGTCATTTGTCATAAATAATGTATTTAATTCTGGCGATTCAAGGTGTATTTAACATTGTTCGATGTTTAGAACCCTGTACATTTAATGAGTGCATGGGGTATTACACCTATTACATCCAGAAAGTAATATGCGTATTATTAACTATGGATATTTTGTAAACAAGGCCTACATCCAATGTGACCCCAGTATAACTCTCTATATAAAACCCCTATAAGTATATGACTATAAGTTTTATGATATACACATGTACACACATGATAAGTAATATCCGTATAAAATAGCACAACTTTAGCCAGGGCGTAGCTGTCTTTACGCCACAACTCCTGGGTTTGGGTTTAAACATATTTGATTTCGCAAGCTTTTACACATAATATTTGTGAAACAATGGAAGCAAAAGGATTAGAACGAAAATAAGATACTTGATCATTTTGCAACGTACTGCATGCTTGGTGGTGGGCCCTTGTTACAGGTTTACAGTTCGTCACTACGCTGTCCTCTTTAATTTGTACGATGACCGGACAGGCTGTGACCCTATGATGACGCCTACCTGAAGCGCTATAGGGACGGGTGGGCGTGGTGATTGTTTGTGCGCGGTCTTGTCTTGTCGTGCTCTCAATGGTTTATTCTCTTGTTGCTCTGGCTTCTGCCAAGTCATCGAGTACCTTCATTGTGGCTTTCTAGCTTTTGTTTTTTGGTATTTATATATACACGAGCATCTAGGTGTGTTTACTTAGGTTGGATTTATTGTATTAACAGTTTTTTCTGGCTGCTAGTCTTTTCAAAGGTTAGAAATCAAGTATCAGATATATTGCCTTTTAACGCTGCCGTTGTTGGTTAGAGAATATTTCATGGCGGGGGATTTCTTTAGTT
>JAWPHD010016830.1:0-47759 GCA_037043455.1 Cyrtodaria siliqua
CCCGAATAGTGACATAATGCAGTTTATTAATAACAAATATTTAACGAGACTGACACATAATATAACAATGATATCAAAAAACAAACTGTCGAAGGCGGAGTTATGTGTTCGGCTGAAGTCCAACAATTATACAAATATTCATTCTTGAACTTTGGAAATATTGCTGCAATAAGTATTGCCATTTTCTTCCAGTTGTGGGCCGTGTTAAGCAATTGGGGAAAATGCTTTATAGCGAATGTTAAAGAAACATACTGACAGGCTATGGTATAGTCTACTAAATTCATCCAGGCACGGATCCAGTGACGTTACAACCGGCGCGTACCCTCCTTCAATCCCAGCAATAGTTAAACACGTTAAACGTGATGTTGTGTACACCACGTTTAAGAGTTTCGTATGTTGTTTCGTATGTTGTTTATGCTGTTTAACTAAACAAGCTACGTGTAAGTATGTATATAACTTTAAGGCTACTCCATCAGGATTCGTGCCTGGATGAATTTAGTAGACAACTCCATTTTTTCTGGGTAGAAACAGTCCTGCAGACTTCCCTCCATCGATAAGAACTGACAATTTCTCACTTGACAAGTCAAGCTCCCAGGAATAGTTGTTGAAAACGGGTAGCTTAATAGACACATGACGTCTTTAATAATAATATCAACAAATAAAGAACTTCATATGCCCTGAAGTGGGTGGAGTTATATAAGAGCAAAAGTCGGAACTATGTATTATAAAGATGTGTGATGAATAAGCACAATCTTACAAATGCTGAATACTGATGAGAACGTTAAATTGTATACCAGGCTGTTATGCATATGACTGATATATTATGATACATTCGATATATCACAGTAAACAATACAATATCTTACAGTTAATTAAACTCAATGTTCACATAACAATATCAAATATGTGTATATGACGCGTCTACGCCACCCGGTGTCGATTATATATTAGATTATGCGAATTGTTCATAAAACTAAAATTGTTGAGCAATTTTATCAGATCTAAACATGAATGCAAATATCTTTGAACTCAGATACGCCCGTACGTTGCCACTCGTACGATTGTTCAAATTACGGTCCCACAGCTGAGGCATTGTCGGCTGAATTTGATCGGGTCGTGGTCGGGTCGCAGTGGGACGTGGGTGCTAAACAAATGATAATACACTTATGAGACTAAATACGTTATAATATGGGATGAACTGTATTGAAAATATTGAATTTTGCGACGGTATATTAGTCGTTTTGTTGCAAATTGTGTTTTATGGCATTGAACCCCTCTCGGGAAATGACATTTACAATTACACATTGTTTTTTGTAACGCCTGAAGACAATACCAATTAACTCCGTGATTTTAAACGAAGAGTGGGTTTGGTTTTCAGTCTGTGTCATATTATTTGGACTTTTAAGATTAATATTAAAATTAAATGTAGTTATATGCGTCTATCGCATACTTATTATGCAGACCGGCACATATTGAAAAACCAGGATGCAAATTTTAAAAAATATATAAAGATACAATGCTTCGGTCATGTGGCACGTAATACTATAACATATATTCGTGTCTATGATGCATCACGCATTAATCATAATGTGAATTTAAATTTAATTTATTCCGTAAAATATTATGTATATGTTTTTTGTTTTTTGCTAAATGTGAACTTAATTAAAGTGTTTGTATTACAATAAAACTGTATTACGATAAAAACTGTGAATAGGTCATGTGCCATAAAATATCATAACGATAGATATGTCTATGATGCAATATACACGTGATTTCATTTCTTGGTATTAACCATATTGTAAATTTATATGTAATTCATTCCGTTAACTGTGAACATAATTAAAGTGTTTGTATCACAGTAAAAAAACGCTGCATTGGTCATGTGGCAAAAAATAGCATAATTATAGATATGACATGTGTCAGTTTTTCGCGGTCACAGCAATTACTTATTGTGTAGTTAACAAGAATTTTGACATTTTCAATGCAAGAGCTTTCAATTAGGTACATTTGTCTTTGTGAACTGCTGTACCCAGGGTTCATAAAGTACATACATATGTTTAATTAACTACACATTTTATCTTCTATATTAGGTACATTTGTCTTTGTGAACTGCTGTACCCAGGGTTCATAAAGTACATGAATATGTTTTATATTTTATTTTGTTGAAGCCGTGGCCAATATAATCCAATAAACATAAACTGAAACATTGCCTTGTATTGTGCTAAACCCTTCTTTAATAACAATTGTTTATGTCTATGCACCCAACCCCATTCCTTGGTTTTGAAATAATATTCAATTTAGATATAATGTTTCGTTACTGAGTATGTATGTGTGTTTGTTGAGAAATTAATTTGAACTTTATCTTCTAATTACGCTGTTTTGATAGAATATTAAGTGGCGGGATATTTTTGATTTTTTGAAACTGTAAAATATCTTAAACGTTAATATATATGCATTTGAGAGAAATAGATCTCCATAGTACATGGCGTTTTTATATACTTAACGATATGAATATGATAGATAGATAGATAGATAGATAGATAGATAGATAGATAGATAGATAGATAGATAGATAGATAGATAGATAGATAGATAGATAGATAGACAGACAGACAGACCAGACAGACAGACAGACAGACAGACAGACAACAGACAGGCAGGCAGGCAGACAGACAGACAGACACAGACAGACACTTTTATTGACTTAAACTACTACAGTTTTTCATCATTACAAATATATGATAATTATAATATACACACACGTGACAGATATTAACAGTGCAAATACAACAAAATAATCACTACGTTTTTTTTTGTTTCCATACATATTTAAACAATCAAAAACATACACATATTATGGTATGTCAATGACAAACGAGGATGTTCTAAAATAAGATATCTAGTGGTTTTTTTTAGTCTGTTAAAATGGATGTAGATATGCCTTGTGTAAACTGTTGTTTGATGTCGGAGTTACTATCATTAAAAGGACCATCCATCATCATCCATCCATCTTGTTTGATAGAGTTGTGAACTTTATATTCCCCAAGCGGCTTTGATCTAAATGACACGTGATTGTCGCGGTAATGATATGGCAAATTAATATTTCGTATTATATTCTACAAAAGTATTTACTAAGATATGTTTTGTTATACAATAACACTTTATTATTATTAATATTAGAAATATATGTTAATTATGAATCATACCTTGATATTTTACCATGTAATCTCAGATCATATTTGACAAAATTCAGAATATCAGCACATTCGTTAAGAATACAGACCGGTAGATACTTTCGTAATAGAATACCTAGAAATGAAAGATATTGTCAATGCTGCCACAGTATCGATTTGGAAGATGAATACCATTTTATTTTGATTTGTCCTTGTTACACAAGAATCCAGACAATTTATATTAAAAAATATTATTATAATATACCTAGTATGTTTAAATTCTTAGAATTAATGCAGACACAGGATAAGAATATTGTTATTAAGTTAGCTAAATATATTAGTACAGCTTTAGCTGTAAGGAATACAATCTTGATTAATTAAACAATGTTTAGCTCTTTTGTATTTTCATTCTCATATATCAGTTATTTAATATTAATGTTGCTCATAGCAATTGTACTTTTGTCTAAATTACTCGACTGCATGAAAATGTATGTATGTATATATAGCGTTGTACGTATGTACAAGTTAAATAAAATATATGTTCTGTTCTGTTCTTATTATCTAATAGATTCCTAAGGTTCTTTAACGTGCTCGGAGGATAGACCGATACACGGGACCACCCGGTTTACGTCCCCATCCGACGGACGAGGCTAAGGGAAAGTGTCTTGCCAAAGAACACACCGACGAAACTCAGTGGCACCACGCAGAATTGAACCCGGGGCCTCCAGTTACAAAGCCGCCAAAATGAAGGCAATAGTTGTTATTAGCTTAGCTCCTTTAACAGACTCATTAAGTTAGCGCCAATGTCCTTAGGAAACATTTATTAAGCTTTATTATGACGTCATAACCTTCACTGATAACACTAACTTGATATTACAAAATGTTGTCAAAATGCGAAGTGGAACGGTGCTGTGTGGGTATGATGTTGAATTGAATTGGGGTTTTAAGGCGCACCAACACATGAAAAGGTTATATGGCGCCTAAAAGGCATGAACATGCCAGGCTCATCTTCCATGTACATCGAGATAAAATATGGAAAATGGGCCTAGAACCTTTTCACCATGAACTGCAGAGTTGCTGCAAATTCTTATCGTAGAAACTCCATTTACGCTGGAGCCACGTTATTGTTTTTCTGCCACTGCTCTTTTGATGTGAGCGAGATGGCACCTGAAACAATGCAGGGATCATGATGAAGATCTTTAATGAACATGAACAAAAAATGATAAAATGAACATGAATTTGGGGGGATTCTACCCCTCTGCCTACCCCTCCAAAGGGATCTGCAGTGGCCCTATTCTATGCCCCGTGACCAAACGGGGGCACCCGTGAACCACACGGGGCGGTATGATGTTGAACAAGTGTACACAGTTTGGAAGAATTCTGTAAAAAAAAAAACTGTAAGAGGAGTTCAGACGGCATTCATAGAAAATCTAAGTTGTGGCGAAGTTCCAAGTTCATCAATTAATGCACAGAAAATCTAAAACGAAACTGGCCCGTAATTCTGCTGAAATTGTCGGATCAAAATTATGATGCCAGGTACAAATCTGCGCGTTATGATGAATGAAGTAAACTAAGTTTCGAAACAATCCGTAGAAAACTGTAACAGAAGTTTCGGTGACAAACGTTCCCACTTGATATACAATAAGTCGAAAAAGTCCCATATTCTGTTTTAAAAAAGGTCGGAACAAAATTATGTTGCCATCTGCGGATCACGCTGAATAAGTAAAACAAGTTGGAAGCAATCCTATGAAACCGGTGGAGTTGCGGTGACAATATGTAGTAAGGAAGTGACGGGCAGACCAAAAAACCAGAAAAATACAGTAAGTCTCCCCGACTATGGAATACGGGTTGGGACATGCTAATTGCCAATTGCCAATTGCCATTTGCCAGTTGCCAATTGCCATTTGCTATTTGCTAATTGCCATTAGCTATTTGCAAATTGTGACTTTTGAAAGAAATAAATCAAATAATTTGTAATTAAATAAATTTTGATATAATATTTGTGAAATGTCGCTTTATCTTTTATATTGTAAGATTCGTTTTATCAGCGTGTTTCAAATAAAACTGTTGTATATAAAACGTGTGTATATGTATATACTTTCGATTTCCAATGATAATAATTCATGAGTAATAGGATATGGCATTTGCTATTTGCCAACTGCCATTTGCCATTTGCTATTTGGCAATTGCCAATTGGCAATTTGCTATTTGCTAATTGCCATTTGCTATTTGCCAATTGCTATTTGTCATTTGCTATTTGCCATATTTTGCCTGTGATAAACCCAGGGATCCGGGATCATCCTTGACCTAAATTTTATATTATTGGTGATATATTATAGGCGATTTCATTTGTTCATGTAAAATTGTGACTTTTGAAAGAAATAATTTATAATTAAATAAATAAATTTTGATATGACATTTATGAAATTGGCTTTTCATGACGTTTTGGCAATCAGCAAGTGGCAAATGGCAAACGGCAATCAGCAAGTGGCAAATGGCAATCAGCAAGTGGCAAATGGCAATTAGCTTGAAGAGATGATAAATGAGAAAAAGCAATTAACATACCCATTACTATAATATCGTTGATTCCGTATTTGTAGATGTTTTGTATCTGTTGTATAATAAGGTTGCTTGAATAACACGATCGCATTAATACTTGGCTCCGAGCATATCGAATACCGTTTATTCATCACGTGACGGTTACTCCATTTGTTTTGTTACAGTTTTCGCAGTTAAAGACAATGTTCAAACAACAACAACAACAAAAACAGAAAATGGATACTAGTTGTTCATATAGACAGTGACATTAACGTAAATAATAAATTGTAATTACATGTGTTAAGAAGAAAACACGCATCCAAGAAATTTCACTGTTCAATAAAAGACAAACAAACCGATCACAGCTGTTCTATACATGTCCTTATATACAGGGTGCTTCAAAAACATTTGTAGAGCTCGATTTTTCATGGTAAAGGAGTTTAATATCCAGCTGTATTAGGTGTCAGTGACGACCTGTATTCCCTGACTGATTATATCGCTGTCATTTCGCTACTGACCCCTCCGCTGCAGGTTCACCATAGAGATGGTCGGTTTGAATGCCATTTTATGACCATGTCTTATTTATTGACCAATGGTATCTTGCAATAATAAAAAAAAGAAGATGAACCATGCAATGATACTGATTAGTAAATGAGTCCAGTCCAGACCTAACTTTTTCATAAACAACAATGAAACCGATGGGACAAGCTGCCCAAATTAGTACACGCACCTTTTCTATGGTCAGCTGATGCTTTAAGCTGTGTTTTCGTAGGCTTTCTTAATTCTTGCGGATTTCCTCAGTCCCTTTAAAGCTGTACGTAAACATGTAAATGTCGGGGAATTAAAAATTGTGATTGTAGATGTTCTTATTCTTTATTTCACCATAGACTTTTATAAGATAATGATGTAATATACCCTTAATTTTGTTTTGAAACTTTCTTTTATGTAGAAAACCTAATGCGACGCAACGAGTTTTCTTGAGAATCCGGGCTAACACGTGTCCATCTACTACCATCGGTAGTCATGGTGTTTTACAAATAACGGTGTAAGAGTGTTCTTTTTTTGACGATGGCATGTATAGGTGTCGTATGTACAAACAAATATCTTTTAAAACTGGTAAAATACATTTCCAATTACCGTCAAATTCACTAAATTTATTCAGAATGTCGTGCGTACATATTGTCTGTTTCCGATGTGTTTTCATTGTTGTTGTTGTTTTTTTGGTTGTGTTTTTGCATAAACTTTGTTTTTAATTGAAAGACTGTCTTTATATGTGTGTATACATTTTGAAATAACAGAAACTTACTTGATGCTAATTAAGTAATGTATATCAGGCGCTATTAAGCCTCCTTTTCCCGGACAAAAAAAAACGCTGCTTATCTCGACAAAGGGGTAAACACCCCGAATTCTTGTTAAATTTGCGTGTGTGTGTTTTGTTTTTGTTGGGTTTTTTTTGCCACGTTCATTGCAAGTCCTCATCCCTTTATTGTCGCGTGCTACTCGTGTAATGGCAAAACCAATGATTGCGGCTCCAGCGAAAAATGCAATAAAATACACAGATTTTGCAGATGTTTGCAGTTATGCTGATAAGGTTATAATTATGTCCATTCTGAATGTATTTGATGGGTGGGCATCGCATGTTAATGCCTGTTTGTGTTTGTGCGCCGCAAAGCCGAATTCAGTTCAAATCCATGCAACGGCTCAGTATATATCGCGGTAAACTTTGAATCCGGGTTCGAGCATTACCGTCGCCATTGGGTTACTGTGGAGTGTTCATGATCAAGACACTTAATTCCTTAGCCTTGTCCGTCTGATGGGGCCGTAGCCGGGCAGTTCCGCGTATTCACAACTATCATTTGGGCATTTTACTACAGGTCTCCGAGATATTAAGATATTCAGTAGTAGTAATATAGTATGTTAGTAGTGAGTATTTACGAAGGCTTTACTCGAACTTTTCCCCCAGTCTCAATATGCAAAACAAAATGTTTGAACGTAATTAATTTAATTTTGACCGTATTTGAAATCAGAAAACACATAGGATATACATAAATGTACACTAGAAACAAAACATTTAATGTAATTATCACTACAAATACATTTATTTACAGTAAACCCCGTGCCTGTCACCAACCAAATGTGAAGGCGTGTCACTTTATTGGTCATTGATTGGTCAAATTCTTGTGATGATGCTATGAATCAAGAGCTTATCCTTTGAGCCTGTAACAGACTCTTAAGAATCAAGTAGGGATGAATTCCTATGTATCATTCCCCTATCTCTCTGTAACGGCTCGAAAACTATCATAAGATAATGTGCTTATGAGCCGTGTGTGTTTCATTAATAAAGAAAGAAACTCTTTTGAAACACCCTGTAACAAGATAATTATATTAACATAACACTGATAACACAAATCCATATTTGTTTTTATCCCGTGGCCACTAGTTTGTAAGTCGTGTTCGTGGCCACTAGTTTGTAAGTCGTGTGTTTACCAGATTGATTTAAGTATTTCTAATAGCCCAAGGCGTATATAATAAAAAAGAGATATGATATGTTATTGTTCATTTACGACTTCTGCTTATAGCTCGTGGTTAACAATCTCGTTGCCACGAAGTAAGTAAGTCGTTTCCCACAAAATATAGATATAGCTTTAATTTATAGCGAATATCGCTAATAAAAAATAAAAAATAAACTTATTTAAATTTATATATTTATTTGTGTGTTTCCCTTTTTGAGGGCGGGGCTGGGGTGGATGGGGTGGGGCTGGGTGGAAGGCAGAGGCAAATCTAACCCACTAAATACACCACTAAATACAAAGTCCGTTCCTTCGTAGCAGGTAAACTTGAATGGCGTGAATATGTAAACATCGTTGGGACTATATTCAGTTTGTTGCGAAATGAAATTAATAATATCGAGAATGACTTCTTAAAGTCCTTTTCTCTTTTAATTATTTATTTTATTCTAAACAAATACAGATAAGACCAGTTGCCCCAGTGGCGCAATTGGTTAGCGCGCCGTACTTATAGACAGTACCTTCCCCTTGTTCACAAGGATTGAGGCTATGCGGAGGCTGTGAGTTCGAGCCTCACCTGGGGCACATTTTTGTAAATATAACTAGTATATGACCGCTGCGCTATTTACAGAGCATGTGGGCTTTCACTCTGATCAATCGATAAGAAAACACGTTCTTTGCACGAACTTCTCAGATAGTACTTTCAAAATATAAACAAATACGTTTAATACTTCAAATTATACGGTGTTCAAGTACATCCTATCGGTTTGAGGTGCATTAAGTGGTTATGATGTCTACCCATATACTTACAATAAATTCTTTTAAATCCGTTTATTCGTTTAAAAAAAAATCAACATTTATAAAATGATTTAAAGTGAATTTCGGTAATAGAAACCTGCTCTAGGTTTGAACCGATAAATGATTTGTTTACGCCAATGTGTATACGGCAAGTCTGACATATGAAGAGAAAGGAAAAGAGTTCCAAACATTCTGAATATTGCATAAAGACTTGAACATCGTTCCATGTAAACTAGAATGACGTGAAGACTTGAACTTCGTTCCATGTAAACTAGAATGACGTGAAGACTTGAACATCGTTCCATGTAAACTAGAATGACGTGAAGACTTGAACATCGTTCCATGTAAACTAGAATGACGTGAAGACTTGAACATCGTTCCATGTAAACTAGAATGACGTGAAGACTTGAACATCGTTCCATGTAAACTAGAATGACGTGAAGACTTGAACATCGTTCCATGGAGTATATGGACTATACTCAGTTTGTTGAGAAATATTATTAATAATATTGTGAATAATTTCTTACGTTCTTTCCTCTTTCAGTTGTTTATTTTCTTCTAAAAAAATGAAACTAAGACCACTTACCCCAATGGCGAAATGGTTAGCGCGCCGTACTCATAGACCTAGACAGTATCTTCCCCTTGTCCACAAGTAATGAGGCTATGCGGAGGCTATGAGTTCGAGCCTCGCCTAGGGTATATCTTTGTAAATTCTATAACTATAGTATATGACCGATTCTGCTGTTTACAGAACATGTGGACTTTACACTCTGATCAATCAATAAGAATTGCACTTCTTAAATATTCCTTTCGAAGTCTAAACAAATAACGCTTAAAATAGCACGGTGTTCGGTTTGAGGTTAAATGGTTATGCAAACTACCAATATTCCTAAAATAAACAAGTTCCGTTTATTCGTTCAAAAAACATTCTACCAATATCCTTAAATTAAATTCGTTTACTTTTGTGTTTTCGTTATAAAAATACAACAACAAAACAGCATTTGTAAAAGGATTCAAAGTGAAATTCGGTAATTGAAATGTGCGCAAGATCGAACTGATAAATGGGTTGTTTAATCCAATGTTTATACGACAAATTTGACATACGAGTATAATAAGGAAAAAGTTCCAAACATTGTGAATATTTTATATAGATCTGTATTTAGTTCTGTTGTTGGAGTGCGGGACTGGAGTGGGATAGATGGAAAGAGATAGGAAAATTTAACCAACTCAGACAAATCCAAGGTCCTTTCAATCTAGCAGGTATAAACTAGAATGACATGAAGGCTTGAACATCGTTCCATATGCTATATTCAGTCTGTTGAGACTTTTGGGAGGCATATAGTAATCCCACTGTCCGTGCGTCCGTGCGTCCATCCGTCCGGAATCGTGTCTCATCCATTCCTCGGAAATAACTGAAGGGATTTTCGTCAATCTTGGTTTCAGCATCTTTGACATTTTTCTGCAGTCTAAAATGTGCAAGTGTCTTGATTTTCTCAGGAATCCCTCTCCAATCACGAGAGACCAATGAATTTAATTGTTTTAATGGCTTATCAACACATTTTATTTTATATCGAGCTGATTTAGAGACAGGAGGAGTGACATAGAAATCCGGAACCATGCCCTAATATATTTTTTAGATGTGTATGGTTCTTTAACGTACTTGGAGGACACTCCGATAAACGGGACCGCCCGGTTTACGTCCCCATCCTATGGATGATGCTAGAGTTGGCTCAGGACTCACAAAAGAAACCCAGTGGTGCCGAAAAACAGGTCAAAGTGTATGCTTTAGAACATCTTTCATTTGTAGTCTACTTTGTGCTATTATGATCAGCTGTGCACAAAGTTTACGATCAGCTTTCAGAACTGTATATGTCCTGCTTTGTTTAATATTTAAAATTAAGCTTACTTACAGTAACTGTGTCATGACACTTTGCTTGTGATACTGTAGGGTTGTTCCAAGTCACTTTTTACTTTTGTAACCCTTCAATGGCTATCTTGTCAAGTTTTGTGTGATTCTAGCAAATTGTTTTCTATATATAAGACTGTTCATCATCCCCGTTGATATAATTATGCTAACTACATATAGTACTGTGATTGAATATACGTATTTACTCAGTTGTTATGAGTGAGCACATTTACAGATTTTATATCCCTCTCGTCGTTTGTATTGGTTTGTCGTTTGAAGGTATTTGTTCTGGACACCAGCATTTCTAACGTTCGAATAGGTGATTATGAACTCACCCTGACGGAAAACAGCCCCGGTTTAAGACTGAATCCGTTTGTGACTCCGGCAGTCTGGGTGTCTTTATATACAATTTCCTCTACTACGCTCGTATTTGATCTACTGGTATACTTCCAATAGGATTGTTTGGTCCTGCTTGCACTGAACAACCACCACTTTCCATGTAACTGAGAACAGCTGGTTGTTCAGTAGCTAGACTGCCCATTTGAGATGGATAAGAGTGTTAGTTCTGTAAATAAAACGGTAGCTAGTGTCAATAGTGCATTATGTGTTATTAGTGTATTATTGTTTATTATATATGTATGTTGTACTTTCTGCAAGGGAAGCATGTATGATATAGACAGTTAGTGGTTCTTTAGAATCATGCCTGATCAATAGAGGTTTCAAAATAACCCTGAGAATGTATTTAACTAATGCATAAGCTTCTTATATGCAGTTCTCTGTCAAACGTGACTGTATAATAGAATGTCATCGGTCATCTATTTATGAACCGGTAAATATAAAACGTGAGCGATACAACCCGAGACTTGATTCCAAAACATGGGGTGTCAGTTCATCTGAATTGGTCGTTGTCGTACCCTCACTTGCGTACTAAGGGCTCATTTGTATAAATGTGTATACGTAAGTCTCTCATATATGCTTTAATGTCTACCGGAGCGACCATAGGAAAAGTACATAGGGTTAAGGATTAGCAAATGTTTGATACCAGTTGAATATATCACGCAATAAGTGCATGAGTGAAGAAATGTACACTGAGCATACAAGTGGGCCCCCAGCTACGACATTCACCCCATCAACGTAAATGTACTAATAGGAACTTCTTATGCCCCGTAGTATCAAATTCGAATTTCAGTCGATTTTGCATAAACATCGATGATTTTACTGAAGAACACCAGGCTTGAGAATACCAATACCGTATAAAAAAATCGAACAAAAGTAGTGTGCATTCATTTTAGATTACGTTTCAAATGTACCCATATGAAATTTCATAATAAGGGAACGAAAACAATAAAAAATTAAAATAATATGCCATATATTTTAAATGGAATCGGGCGCAATATTAGCCCTGGTGCGTAACACAGACTAGCACAAACTACTATAAAAGTGAATTTTCTTGTAAACCAGGGGTCATTTTTAGGCTCATTCATTATGCTTAGGCACTTTAGAAGTGACCATATCATTAAATGTAAAATTTAAAATGTAAAATGTTGTTTCAAATTTTAAGTCGGATCTCTAGACCCCAGAACAACCCCTGATGTACCCACTTCAAACGATACAGTTGGTACTGGGGCAGTGGTACTGGGGCAGCTACCAATACTGTTATAATAAGTTCACTTCAGAGGTAATTATCCTCCGATACCGTGAATAATTAAATACAGAACAGAACAGAACATACTTTTATTGACGTGTACGTTAAGTACATCATCATAACATATATACAACAATTACAAAATACATACTTAAATCACGTGTAACATACAAAGTATATGATTTATATACAGACATATATTAGCTCTAAAGAGGATGATCTATAAGGTGTTCACACCTGCGAGAATGTACAACGCTATCAACAGTTAGTATGCATTAGTACAATAAATAGAGGATATTTGTAGGTTTGGAGTGAATATAGGATTTATTTTCATCGAGAATATTCTATATTTATTATATACTTTTTATCATGCAACACTACCAAACTGTTTCAAACAGAAAATACGTTTCGTTCCGACAGTTCCCCTTAAACGTATTCGCGGATAAATATAGTTAGAATATAGTTCTAAACTTTGACATGAATTTTGTCTCCCATGACGGGAAACTCTATATGTAGAAAAAAGTAGTTCCATTTTTTCCGGCAGTGAAAATTTAAGTTCTTATATTCTCACTGTGAAAATATAAACAATGAGAATATAAGGTTTATTCTAACCATACAATCCACTATTTCACTGGGAAGTATATAAATAAACATGGTTTTACACATTTTCTGTCTCCGTTTTATACATGTTGTCTGGGTTTCTAAACAAATAGTCAAAATATGCAAATGGTGGAAATGAAACAAAGGGCACAACTTTATAGAAGATAATAAGAGAAATATATTTAAAATGTTTATGTACATGTGAATAAAGATATTGGTATGCATTTGAATAAAAAAAAAAAAAATTATTTCACTATTACGACAATAAAACTCATACAATTTAACTGTTGCCATTGCGGTATTCCTATACTTGACGTTGTTTCAAGAAGTTGGTATGCAAATGTGTGGCAAGCCGTTTTCACATTTAATCACTATTTAGCGATATCGCTAATTCAATTACCGATATCAAAAATTCAATTACTGATATCAAAAATTCATTTATCGATACCGCTAATTCTATTATTAGCGATATCGGTAATTAAATTCTTTATATCGCTAAGTACCATATACATGTATTTCGATATAGAGAATTCAATTGTTGGTATCGCTAAACGGAATTGTTGATACCGCTAATTCAATTTTTGATATCGCTAATTCCATTACCGATATCGAAACATGATTTAGTGATATCAAAAATTGAAAAGCAAATATTGATATCAATAATTTAATTTTTGATATCGCTAATTAATTATTTTTTGATGTCGCTAATAGAATTACTTCATAAGAGTGAATATGGACTTCTCCCTTTTAAAAAAATGGCCCTGCTTCAAAAGGGTACCAGTCTCGCTCTCACACAACAATTAGATTAATAATGTGCCTACATCGGTAGATTTAGCTGTTTTGAAATACTGAAAACTCGTCACAGAGCATTTAGTGCAAGGTAACTGGAAATATTTTAAGATCCACTTGCTCTGCCCAAAATTTCACTTGTCCCAAAACATTTAAGTTGTGTGGCGCTCTAAAACCAATATACTGCACTATGCTATGAAAAACAGGTGACAAATAACATCATTTGATTGTTTTCATTCTTCTTATTGGAGTTGTAAATGATTTTTTGATCTTGCTAATTGAAATACCGATATCGCAAATTCGTTCAATTCTGGATATCGCTTATTCAATTATTGATATCGCTTATACAATTTTTGATATCAGTATTAGAATTAATGATATCAAAAATTAAATTAGCGATATCAAATGAAAATTAATTGTTGATATCTGAAATTGAATTTGCTATATCGCTTATTGAATTAGCGATATAAAAATAGAATTAGCGATGTCTGTAATTGAATTATCAATATCGATAATTCATTTTTTGATATCGCTTACTAATTTGTGATATCAGTAATTGAATTAGAGATATCGCTAATTGGATTAGCGATATAGCTAAATAGTGATTAAATGTGAAAACGGATTGCCATGCAAATACAATTTTCATACCAATATATATATGTATGGTATAATTTGGTAGCAATAAAATAAAGGTCGGAACCAGTACGTTTAATATATAGGAAACATTTTTCACAATTTAAAAAAGAAATAATAATTTATTAGATTACTTTTTGAAAAGAGATTCGCGTTTTCGTTGATTTTTGGGGGTAAATTTTGAGCGAATTTTACCCAAAATATTGTAAAAATCTGACTTGAACTAAGAAATCTATACACTTCGTATACACAAGTATTTAATACAATTTTAAAACAAAATTATTCTCCTAAATGAATTTATTGATTTTTGAAAAAATGATTCCAGTTTTCAGCACTTTTTGTTAAAGGGTATGTAGCGACACAGCCAAATTATCTTTTTTATTGAGAGTTCTGAAAAACCTGAATAAAGGTGAAAGAATTATCAAAATCGGATGATAAACAAAGAAGATATGATCATTTGAATGTTCTGTTGAAATGGATAATTATGGAAGCGGCCATTTTGAGAGCTATGACATCACGGTTCTAATGATCATTTTATGGAATATTTATTAATATCAAAATTTACTGATTTATAGGGGGAAAATGAGAGCGACTGTATGAAAAATATGTAATACATAATGGCAATAATGTTTTATATGACCAGCAAAAAAATGTGCATTCATTTGCAGTGATTTTCTTCGTTTTAAATGATATTTATCAATATTCCATATATGGTAATATAGAACTATGACGTAATAGTTCTTAAAATGGCGGCTCCCATATCCGTTTTAGAACAACCTTTAAATTAGCCTCGATCACCCGGCCCGCTTCTGATTTCTTCGTTACGCTATGCTTCACGGATCCAGAACCAGGGACATATGCAGCTGGCCGAGACTACCTTTAAATGGTCATATCTTTTTTATTTATCAACCAATTTTGATACTTCTTTCACCTTTTCCAAGATTTTCATAACTATCAATAACAGAGCCTACATTCCCTTTAAATTTTGACATGTTTGGCCCCAAACCCGGACATAAGCTGTGCCTCCCACATTGCTATCAAGTTGAAGTATTAATTTGAGGAATGAATAATTAAAAAAAATAATTAGAATTTGCCATCTCAGATGTTACCAATATGCCTAAATTTTGATGTTGGCCCAATGCCTAACTTAAACAGTTTATTAGTTTAGGCACCAATATATTGTTAAACCTTTAAACAAAAACAGTGTTCAACTATTGCTCCTTGATAATGACGTGATTGCTATTTTGTCCAAATGTATGCTAGTATGACCATCGCAGCCTACATTTTGCCTTGTACACACACCCGCCCCATATCTTCCCTCCATGTCATGAGATTGACAAATAACGGATTGTAGGCATGAAACCACCAATTATTTTCCCCATTGACATCAATGTTAAAATGTCCCATATTAATGATTTGTTGCAACTTCAACTTAAGTATGGGTAATGCAGCAGTGTAATTTGCATATAGAAAAGTAGTTGTCCACATGAAAAGTCAACAGAAAAGATGGGTCACAAAACATGTAAGGAAGTACTTGTTTGTTTACTAAACAGGTCAAAGGTACAGCTGTTTTCATTGATAGTTGCTCACAACGTGATTGCATAGATTCGAAATTTGGAAAATGTTCATCAATAATCCAGTAAAACCTATCAATACACTTCTAATTCATACATCAACAAAATCCAATAGAAATTAGCTATTTTCTCCTACTTTAAATGCCAATTTCCACAGGTTTACATACAATTGGTGGTGCTAAACCTTGTAGAGCACTGGTTGTGTGTGGGTTTTCATGGGGTTAGAACTGCCATATGTATAACAATAAAGTTTACTTAAGACTATTTTGTTTTATATCAATCCATTGTCACTGAATATTGTGTATAGCGGTCTTAATTTTAATTATCAGAATCTTAAAGGGAGCATGGGTAATCTTGATATTGTAAAAAAAAAAAAAAAAAAATCGCGGTGCCCCGTTAGTTCTTCTACTTAACTTACATTTTTCAATCATTAATATTGATTATACGAATAGTTTAAAGCAAATTGTTTTTTTCCATACTATTATACTGTGGATTATATTTATATACAAGCAGGTTTAAACTCAAAATGTTACTGGATAAATAAACCGAGACGCTAATTTCAGTGTTTGATAAACACTTCAAGATTGTCTTGTGTCTCTTTAAGGGTCTCTATACACATGCCATATATATATGTATATTATATGTGGTTATATATGTAGCAGATGCATTACTTACAGTATTCATTATCTTAATTACAGGAATATATATAGATTATTTAACTGCTGGGAGATCGATTATAGGGAAATCCTTCACGAGATGGTAGACGTGTAGTTCTTTTCAAGAACGAGCGTATGAGAGTGAGTGAAAAAAACAATACGTCTACCATCGAGTGAAGGACTTCCCTATAATCGAACACAGCAGTTAAATAATCTGTTTATTACATTTTAAATCAGTTTGTGCATGATTTTAACTGAAATTCTTCGCTTTATTGAACAATATCGGCGGATGACGTCGACGTCAGCACCACTTTATTGACGTCATAATTCAGCGTCACAGTTAGTTATTTTTGTGTTCGGAGTTAGTTATTAATATTTAGCGATTATAAATATTCTTCACTGAGAAATACCAATCTTTCACAACGACCCTCACATTCTACAAATATATATACAATTAACAAAACTAAAAGCAAATTCAAACATTGATATATATCATGATTCCTAAACTCCTTTAATGCGATGATTAAAAAACACGTAAAAGGACGTGTTTGTTTTCCTTTAACAATAAAGCATTGCTCGTGCAATTGCAATAAGCACACGTGCGCATATATTTACAAATGTTTTGATGCTATCTTTATGAAAACAGGCGCATAACCTTGCAATGTGCTGATGCATTTTGTTTAATGAAAACAAATGCATTACCTTGCAGATGCATACAATGAATTACCGTTCAAATGCATATACATATTTACCTGTATTTGTAATTGTTTAAGTCCTTTTCTGTGTTGATTATTTTCTTAAAACTTATATCAAAGTCAGTCCTGATTTAGTTTTCAAACACAAATATACTGAAGCGGACACACAAATTAAAACTAGGTCGTTTTGGTCTCCCGAATCACTAATCTGTAGAGGCGGGTTTAAAATTTAGATAACTGAGAGTATGTTAATTGATCACTTAAGCCTACTTGGGACGAGCGATAGGTCACCGTGTGAGGACTTGCAGCGGGGGTTTAAAGTGCATCAACAGTCAGACATCATACCGAATAAAAATGTATAATTTATTATGTCTGTCGTAAAACCAGACAGTCACATGATCGATAGCTTGTAAGTTAGCAAACAGTAACACATTCCAGAAAGGGACAACCATATGTGTATTTTATGTTGATTTAGCAGTAAAGACTGTCTGTATGGGAGATTACATAGACTTTCCAAAGTCGCATGTTTTAGTCTCACAAATACTTAGCTGTCTGCATTTCAGGAATTAGGACATAGGGGATCTTAAATGAGTTCTCATTCATTATTGAATTTATTAAACGAGTTGGCAAAATGATATAATGCTCTTGCCGAGCATTATATCATTTTTACTAACGAGTTTAATAAATTCCATTATGAATGAGAACGAATGTTAGATTCTATGTATCACATAACTCACATATTACTGACTATAATATCTGTTATAGTCAATACTCTTGTCGTAGATAATGCAAAAATCACAAAAAAAAATAAAAATGATCATATCTTTTTTCCACCAGGCGTATGCAAATTGCAAGTTCATTGTAGATATGGCGGTAGGTTGTTTGTTACTGCAAACAGTTCACATTAGGAAATTGAAAATGGTATCAAAATAAAAACAATATCCTGTTTGTAATGACAGTCGTTAGACTACATATATGTATATTATATCAGTGAATATACATATATGTATATTATATACTACTCAGTGAATCAATTTGCAAAAACAGACTACATTTTCAACTCAGTGAATCAATTTGCAAAAACAATGAAAACATTAATAATAATAATTATTGAGTCATTCGAGAGGCAATTAAAACTGTAAATAACAGCGAGTCACATTAGAAAAATATTATTATTCGACTCAAGGCAGAGCTAAATCTAATTGTTGTCATTCTGCGAATGATGTCCATAGCTACTGCAAATATTATTTAATAACTATTATGAAAACCATTTATAGAGGAATAATTTGTTGGACACCATCTACTTGATGGAGAAATGTTTATCACGCCATAATGTTAGCCTTCTGTTATCATTATCGTTGTTGTGCACTATGTTTTCAGCTCCTGCTGCTATTATTTAACTCCAAGGCTGTTGGTGTAATCGTGTTTTATGATGCTAACCATGTATTTGGAGTGTTTAGGCAATATGTTTTCTTACTGCGGATAAGTATATCTCAACAGTTTGTTGATATCAGCTAATTTCTTGCTGCTGTTGACTGTTGTTGCTAATAAAAGTTGTTGGTCTGACAATGGAGGCAATGCATATTCATGACCCAGAGCGGTAGGTTACGTCATACTGTCGGGGCGTGCGTCTATGATAGTGCGGAAGCATTGTGTTGGTTATGGCATTATTTTTCATTTGAATTAATACTGTTTAAAATCAATTCATGCCTCCTTTCTTTTAAATTGACTGTTTATAAAACATCCAATGCTTTTCGTCTAGCGATCAGCTTTACATTTATTCAGTTTGCGTACAATGATGTCTTCATTACATGTTTTTATACGAATGCTGTTGCTGCTGATGCTTAATTATGATTGGATCTCTATCACTTCTTTCAAAATTTATTTTGTTTCATTCTCTCGAACATTTTGCCTTATATTTCAGTTTGTGTAACCATCAAGTTCTGCGATGGTTACACAGAGTCCTCCAGTGTTGGTTTTTTCGTGTAACCATCAAGTTGTCTTAACACCAGTCAAAAGTTATGTCGGTATCGGATGCAATGTGTGGAACAGGTCATAGAGTTCTCCAGTGTTGGTATTGTATGTAAAGTTCCTCTTTTTACCTGTTATACAAGATAAACCTATGTCGTGTAGAGTTTGGGAATATATCCCTACATTTGTTTAATACATTCATATTTAATGCATCGACAGTGCTTTATCAGTGGTGTCCATATTCAAGACATGGACAAAAGTTGAATAAATGCCTCAATTTAAGGGTATTCCATTTTATCATTGGTCTATTGTTGGGCCAATCCTTTTAGATCGATGCGGTTTCATTATCCTGCACCAGGTTGATGTTTTATTTATCCTGCACCAGGTATTTTTGCAAAGGGTTCATTGAAGTTTAGTTATCTGTTTCTTTTCGGCCTGTCCCTAGTCAATACACAGCACTTTAAACCAGTTTCCTCCAAGTTTTAGGTTGTCATACAAGAAGGTGATAAATGAGATAAATGTCGTTACAATTGTCAACATCACGATGACATCGTTATGTATTAGTTAAAGGGAGTTTACACAGTTGTGTGGCTAACTTTTTTAATGGGGCTAGTTTACTTGGTGCAGGATAATGAAACCGCATGTTCTTCGTGTCTTGCTGTCGGAGTGTTAGATGGTTTAGCCTTTATGATTGATATACAAGTCTTAAGAACCGATCGTAGGTTAAAGGTCAAAATGCAGTTAAAGACCTGTTCAGAATAGACATAAACTTGATTATCAAGGAGGCAACACGTTATTACAATTGGGTAAATGTGCATATTATATACAGACAAATGTATATCAGTTGTTTGCTGCCTGAAATGAAATAACAGTGGCACACGAAACAGGAGGAAAGGATACATGCTTCATCAGAAATCATTCAATGTTCAAGGTCTGAAATAGAGTAACATGTACACTTTACACTCATATTATTTTTTATTTCTGCTGCTAATTTATGACAACTTCGAAACGTTTAACAATCAATTTGTGTTTGACGCCACACATTAAGGGTTACAATCTTCCTCCAGCCTTTACATACTGGATATTTTTCTGACATTTATTTATTTTGTCAATGTCTGATGCATCAACTGCTGTGATCCTGGGGAACTGGTTTAGAGAAATACCCATTAAAGGTTCTTAGAAAGCATGTTAGGCTTCTGACCGAGTTTTGGGAGTCAATTTATATTAATGTGGTCGTTATTTGGTCTCCTATACTTTCTAGGCTTTCATGGCGTTAGCCTAACTACCCTTTTGCAATAGAAAGGGCCAGAAAGTGACTAAACAGTTAAGCTGTTACGGCGTTAATAGTTATTGGGGGCCATTATCTGCTACAAGACTACATTCAGGCTGATGATACCTGTCTTGAACCGGATGTTGCTCATTTATCAAATGTGGGGAACAACTTGTTTCTTAACCAGTTTCCGGCTGGATTTGAATGTTTCATTAAAAGTGGGCAGCGATAAGGAAATATATACTTTTTTGGCACCGTTTCTGTTTTGGGCATGGCATTCGGCTATTTTGCTTTCGCTGCTGCCAAAAAAAGTTTCCTCCGTTTAGCGATGGATGGGAGCCTGGACACTCCATGAAACGCGTGTCCGGCGAATTTTTCATTAAAAGTAGGCAGTGTTAAGGAAAATATTTTCTTTTTTGGCACCGGTTTTGTTTTGGGCGTGGCATTAGGATACTTTGCTTTTGGTGGGCACTCTTCGCTGCTGCCAAAAAATGTTTCCCCTATTTTTGGCAGTGGATGGGAGCCTGAACACTCTAGGACTTGGAATGTCCGGGCACCCATCCATATGGCGGGCAGCGAAGGTGTGAAAGGAAGGACATATACTTTATTCAGCTCCTGTATACCCAGAGACTGAATTGTAATCTAAACATAAATTATATACAAATTTGCTGTCCGTACGAATTGCTAAAAAACATTTTACATTGATTGAATTCGGTGCACTTTTAATTATGCTTGAATATCAACCGTGCTTTCAACACTTGCTTAAATGCTTATCAGAAAAGTTGCTTTCATAATGAACATTTAATTTGGTGCACATGTATTATGTCCTTAATATTGTAATATTCAATTTGCTTTATTGCTTTATGCTTTCTGCTGTAAGGGCTTGCCATAATGGTATTTTGTGCTTACCGGCAGCCCAATTGTTAAACATTCAATCCATGCCACGCCCAATATTTGCCAAATCTATTAAAGTTTAACAAATATTTGTATGTGTTGTTATTACAGTGCTCTCCAATAACGACTTTTATTGCATTTCGTCTGTCGCTTTAACACGCGAAACCGAAATAAACCGTGTGAATTAACATGTCGCCAGTTGTCAATCATTTATCCATTTCAACCAGTCAAACCAGAACGATACCTCCGACAAACAACAGCACGTGTAAAAAGCACGTGCAACTATGTTATATAAACTATTGTCAATATACTCCGACATCAACAATAGGGCGGATATATCTAAGTACTGGCGACATGTCAATCGGATCATAGACATTATCGACTTTTTTGACAACGCATACTAGGCTTATTTGCATACTTATATAACTAGTGGTGTATCGAAAATATAGAATGGTGTTATTCCACTCCCACACCATAAGTTATGTGATAAACTGAGTTATCATACTATGCAGGTCTGAAGATCTCTGACTGCATAAATTGCAAAGCTTAAAACATTGACAAACAATAATGTCGCCATTGCTCTGTCGCTGAAATGTATTAACACGGTTGCTAGCTGTGAGATCATAGCTTTTATGGCTCTAGACCATGTATCTACCACAGACCTATGACACGGCCTATATAAATTAAAGGTAGATGTGCGGCACGACTCCACGACTCGTTCCGCACATGAAATTGCATCTTTGAAGGCAGCTGATTCTTAAATGTCTTTTTTTAATTGTCTGTGGTTAACTGACTGTGTATCATGTAGTTGACGATAAGCATGCAACTTCAATTCCTAGAGAACTCGTCTAAACAACTAAAATGGTATAAACATATATTTTGGAATGTTCAAAGGTTACCAATTTTTCTGTGGATATTGCGTTTTCGTAGATCAGTCTACTCAGTGTAGAATTCGGCAATATTATTTTCTTCGGGATCTTTATGTCTTTACGGCGCAAAATGAAATCGTAAGCGCAACTAAATGAAATCGCATTATTGGAAAGGATTAAGTGCAACTTTTTACAAGTATTTTCATGATTGAAGATCCGTGACTGTATGAATATATAACGAAAAAGTTTAGCGTTATACCGGTTTTATTTATTTGTTGATTGCAAAAATGTATGAAAAAGAAGCAATATCAGCTTGTACACACTGTCATTTAAAATGATTTCTGATTTCGTTTATTATAATTTTCATTTGAAGGATTATATCAATAAGACCTTGGCCAAGTTTCACAATGAACACTACTGACGCATCCATTGCGTAGTTATTGCTTTTGATAAAAACAGCAACACTTATTTCAGCTTGATAACTCTCAAATGTTCACTAATTATACAAA
Organism: Cyrtodaria siliqua; assembly: GCA_037043455.1. Lineage (NCBI taxonomy): Eukaryota > Metazoa > Mollusca > Bivalvia > Adapedonta > Hiatellidae > Cyrtodaria > Cyrtodaria siliqua. The sequence continues at coordinate 23,028 of JAWPHD010016830.1, forward strand.
TAAGTGTTGGCATTACTATATCAGTTCACAGGCCCACAGTCATGTTTATTTACTTATCGGCAGCTTTTTTACGCTTGCATAAAGCCTTGCTTTTACCTTCTGTTATTATAATTATGTTTGAAGGACTCTACGGGGAAATATAGTGTTGTTTTAATGAGGTCAGGCAGATTTGTACAAAAATATCAGTGTGCAGAAATTAATTTTCTATCCAGCAATACCTTTCTTACTACTATCACTTGTCATCCGAGTCAAAAGTCCACAATGCGCAATTTCAATCTACTCGTTATTTGTCTCGATCCGAAATTATGTTTCTGTTTTTTTCCCCGGCAATCTGAAGTAATAAAAAAAAAAATGGTGTGGTTCGGGTCACCCGACCCTACCTACCATTACCCGCCGACTCTGACGATTTTTTGGTCAATTTCGAAAATAATAATAAAATAAAATAAAAATAATAATAAAAAAAAAAAAAAAAAATTTTATAGTACATAATTCAGTGCATCTTCTTTGCGTTCATAAAAAAAAATAATCCGACCTACCCTATCTACCAATTTTGAACATGTTACCAGAACCACACAATTTTTTTTTTAGGCCTTATGTAATAATGCAGAAATTATGACGAATAATGACTGAATCGCGAGAATGTAAACCTTACTACCTTACATAATGTGTCAAGGAAAGTAATACGTTCGCTATAACCTCTATTTTAAAGTTATACTATTGTATTACATATCATATAATTATTACAAAAAATGGGATTACATAAAACATAGAAAAGACTGACTGAGAATCATCTTTAATTATGTGGACTTTTTTTGGCATAATTGGCCATGGCTGATTTTATGTATCTAATACGGCTTTATAATTAATAATGCACAGATAAAGTGATAGTTCAACATATGTTCATTATGTTCCAGACAATCAGAAATATTGACAGTTGAACATATAATTATTTATTCCGGACAATCGGACATATTGGCAATTCAACATTTATTTCAACTTCTGGACAATCGGAGGTATTGACAGATCAACTTCGACAGTTTCATATTCCGGACAATCGCAAATATTGACAGTTGAACGTATAATTACTTATTTAGGACAATAGGAAATATTTCGGACAATTCATCTTGACAGTTGAACATACAACTACGTATTCTGGACAATCGAAAATATTGACAGTTCAACGTATAATTACTTATTTAGGACAATAGGAAATATTTCGGACAATTCATCAATACGTATACGGTATATTCCGGACAATCGATTCGGGATATATTTTAAAATAAATGTGACCGCCGCCCTGTATGAAAACAATCGGCATATTGGCTGGACATTGGATATATTAGCCTCCGGACAACCGGATGGTTAAGAACCAACCATATAAAAAGTTTTCATGTTTCCAGTTTGAATGACATTTTCTTAGATTTTTATTTTACTTTTCCAATGCTATAACTGTTGAACTATATTGAATTTGCAAACGGCAAACTGACATTTGCAAACGGCAAACTGACATTTTGACTGTAAATGACATCAGTTTATAAAATACGACCCAAAACTAGCTTATTCTCGTAGGCCATTTCCAAGCAAACGATATGAATTTCTAAAACAAAAATTGTCTGTGACATTGAAAAAAGTAGTTCCGGGGTTGAAATATATAACTATATTTCTAACGAATGTAATACCACTTTTATGTCACTGCTAAAATTCACTATTTCATTGCTAAGCATAAAATAAATATAAATATATATATAATATAGATGTTCGTTTCCATGGAAACAAAACAGAACTTGACTCATGTGTCATCTTATTGGTTGGTTAGTTGCAAGGTTGGTGGTTGGTTGGCTGGTTGGTTGCATGGTGTTTTACGTCATTTTCAGCACATGTTAGGCTATACAGACGGTCGATTTTTTCGTGGTTGAGGTAGACCACCCACTTTATCCTAGGTAGAACCAGTACTGTATACCTCCCGCCATCCGTAAGAATCGGCAATTTCTCACGTACAAGTCGAGTTCCAAATGCGATACGAACCCGCAACAGTGAGTGCCGAGAATAGTTCAAACAAAGCGTCTTTATCATCCCGGCCATGGATGCGGGATCAACTTATCAACTTATTGGTATAAGGTGTGTTTTTAATTATTGGGTAATAAGTTCTTTCTGCCATCAACATCAATGAGCCAGTGTTCTTATATGTTTACTATTATCAGTCAAAATAAAGTTAACACCAAACATTCTCATTAGACTGTATTTAGAAGTAGCTGCCTGTAAGATGGGCCTTACCTGTATGCGTGTCATCGTCAAAGTTGATTAATTAATATTTACTTAAAAAAGCATGACTGCAACGGTATGTGTGCATACCGTGCACTAATGTGTCTGGCGTATCCAATGCGAGTTCCAACTCTACCCAATGAGCAGTTCATAAACTGGAACAAACACAGCTCAGCTTATGAGCTAATTCTTTATATTATTTTATGTTTACTCTATTGCAGTTTCCTTCGTTACCAATGATTTACAAATGATTTGTTTAAAGAAACAGTCTTGATCTAAATAATACTAAAATACATACAGTGACGCTAGACATCTGTATGAACAAATGCTGATCGACTTTTCTGTATTATGTTGTATATACTGAGTTTGGTGATGAACTGAACACTATGTTGAGCTTGTGGTCTCCAGCAGATATATATAATTATTACCTCGGCCTACGGCACCCACTACTGGCACCTCAGCAACACCCACTACTGGCACCTCAGCAACACCCACTGCCGGTACCTTAGCAGCACCCACTACTGGCACCTCAGCAACACCCATTACTGGCACCTCACCAACGCCCACTAACGGCACCTCAACAACACCCACTACGGACACCTCAACAACACCCACTACCTTTACCTCAACAGCACCCACTACTGGCACCTCAGCAACACCCACTACCGGCACCTCACCAACGTCCACTGCCGGCACCTCAACAACACCCACTTCTGGCACCTCAGCAACACCCGCACCTCAGCATCACCCACTACTCGCACCTCAGCAACACCCACTACTGGCACCTCAGCAACACCCTCTACTCGCACCTCAACAACACCCACTACTCGCACCTCAGCAACACCCACTAATGGTACCTCAACAACACCCACTACTAGCACCTCAGCAACACCCATTAATGGTACTTCAACAACACCCACTACTCGCACCTCAACAACACCCACTACTCGCACCTCAACAACACCCACTACTGGCACCTCAGCAACACGCACTACTCGCACCTCAACAACACCCACTACTCGCACCTCAACAACACCCACTACTCGCACCTCAACAACACCCACTACTCGTACCTCAACAACACCCACTACTGGTACCTCAACAACACCCACTACTCGCACCTCAACAACACCCACTACTCGCACCTCAACAACATCCACTACTGGCACCTCAGCAACACCCACTCCTCGCACCTCAGCAACACCCACTACAAAGGACAAGGTACCTATAAAGTTTCATAAGGATGTTATTCTTCTAAAGTTATTTGCTCGGAATGGGTATTTCCATATGAGGTCATGGCGACCTTGACCTTTGACCGACTGACCCCAAAACAATAGAGTTACACCTCTGACCAAGGGCATTTACCAGTAAAGTTTCATTTCGGTGGTAGTTTCCGAAGTTATCGCGCAGAATGCACATTTCCATATAATGGTATGGCGACCTTGACCTTTGACCTACTGATCCAAAAACAAAAGAGTTACTCCTTTCAACAAGGGCAACGTACCCATTAAATTGTGGTGCCGTTTTAACGTTTTATAATGCGTATTTCCACATTAACGCAAGTGAAGCAACATATATAATTTTAAACAATTCTAGGGTCATAACGCTTCTGCTTCGTGTCCGATATGTCTAGTTTTCGAACTCGTGTGATCTTTTAATATTAACTTCCTGCCAAAGATTGGCCAAGACCAGATGAAAAATGAAGGAGCTATATAGTGCTATCAAAGCAAAATATAGCATTTTTCAAAAATTCTAGGGCCATAAATCTTATTTTACAATTTCGATCTAGCTGGTATTTAAACGTGTGTGAGATTTTTGTTAATATCAACAGTCTGGCCAAGTTTGGTAAAGATCAAATACAAAACGAAGGTGCTAACGTGTTCATATGACACACGGTGGCGTGTTTCAGTAAAACAATGGTCATAACTCGATCTTGATATACTATTAACTGGGTTTCGAATATTCCCGAGCTTTCATTAATATCAACAATTTGTTTGGCAAAGATTGGATAAAACAATTTAAAGAAGCCATAACATTTACTCTGGTGGTACTAATCAAACCTAGCTGGATTTCGAACTCGTTTGAGCTTTATTGGTATCAATAATCTGAAATGTATAGTCAAGATCTAACGAAAAATGAATGTGTTAATGAGTAAATAACGGACGGACGGACGGAAGAAAAGTGATCACAATAGCTCACACGAGGCGTGAGCCCCTCAAAAAGTATCAACGATGACGTTTTGCTTTTTCAAATATCAAAATATATGTTATACGGAGACGCTTTGTGTTTTTTCTCCAAAAACTGTTGCTCCAAATTACATGCACTTCATCTGTTGACATCTTGTATTTTCGTCTGATGTGGGTATCAAAAAGGAAAGACCTGGTAAATGCAGTGTTTACATAGATGCCTGGTATAGTATGTGTACTACCTAGTTCAATGTTCTCTAGGTAGAATAATAAAAGGATCCTTAATGCGTTTTTACCCTAGAGATCTTTTTTGCATGAAATAGAATGAACCATGTCAATTAGATGCTTTGTGTCAAATCTAAATGTTATTGGCTACGTATAAGCATTGTCTGAGAATATATTGTAAACTGTTCCCTAGATGTATGTATATTAAAACATGTGATACTGCGGCAGGGCCTTTTTAACTCGCGTGGACTTCTCAATCCGTAATGAGTTTGTTTGTTCTCTAAATTGTTTGCTTTTACTCTGTTTTATCACAGGAGTGGTCGGCATCTATATATACACAGAGAAGATAACCTCATTTAAATACAAAAGTAAATACATAGGGGACACGCAGTTCTAAATGACTGATAGCGCGCACCTTGATACAACTGGGACATTACTCCACAAAGCAAAAAAATATCAAAAGTGTCTTAAACAATATGTACAGTGGCTATTGAGATAAATATTTTAGTTTTCTCTTTTATATTTCAAAAACGACAAATGAGACCTACGATAGAGGATAGTCTTTAAAGTCTAGGATAAATATACTGAAAAACAACTGAATTATACAGACACGGGGCTCTCTAATTCACCCCCCCCCCCCCCACCCCACCCAACCACCACCACCCCACCTCCCCACCCTCACCGAGGGACTTAATTTGAACAAACACGATATTCTATAATATTGAGGTATGGGAGGGGATGACCGGAAACGTTTTTATTTTTATTTTATTTTTATGAAAAACAACTATCAAAATATGTACAATGATTCTTAAGAAAAACATCTGTTCCAATGCATTGTTTCTTAAGAAAGATGTTAACGTTTGCCCGCTCTTCATATACAAAATGGAATTCCAACTTTTTATCCCGAGTACTTCACTTGAGGGGAATATGTTGTAACAGATTAACCTATTTTAGCAAGATGGCCATCTTGAGATGTCGCGTTGACATATTTTTATAAAACTTTAAATACAGTGACATCAGGATCCTGTGAAATTTTGTCAAAATAGTCAGTAGTTACTGAGGAGAAGCTGTTTGGCACAAAAAGGTAAAGTTTTGCCAATAAATATTTATATTCAAACTATTTATATTAAAGCTTTAAAAATTGCCTCCATGACCGGGATGGGAAAGACTGAAACCTTCTCGCCTATCACCGTTGCATGTTCGAGAATCCCACTGGGAGCTGGACTTGTGAGAAAGTGTCGATTATTACGGATGGCGCGAGGTCAACAGTACTGATTTTAGAGGTCAGCAGTACTGATTCTACATAGGAAAAATGGACTGTCTGCCTTCACTACAAAGAAATCGAGCGTCATATATAGCCTGAAACTTGCTGAAAATGACGTTAAACACCATTCAAGCAACCAACCATCAAACTTCGAACCCTGGGGTCTGGCCATGTTTGACACCGGGGATTTAATGTGTATGATTTCTAGCGATCATTTCTATATATATATATATATAAAAAAAAATCGAAATCAGCGTTTCTTTAGGGAGTCAGGGAACAACTAACAAAATATTACTTATATAAAATATAATGTACAGAGTTAACAACATAAAAACGCTATGGCACTTATGGGGAAATAATGTGGGGAGGGAGCCTAGACTTGAACATGTCAAGACTAGAGCTCTTTTTTTGCGATTGATGGTAGTTCATTCCGATATCGTATGGTTCTTGGGAAACATGAGTTTTGGTGGTACTTAGCAATAGAGAAAGCCCAGGTTTCGAGGTGTTTGCATATCATGATGATCAACACACAGTAGGTCATTTTTGAATTGCGAGAAGATTATGAGACAGTTGACATTTCGTCTATAATCTAAGGTAGACCGTCTGTGCTTTGAGACAGTTGACATTTCGTCTATAATCTAAGGTAGACCGTCTGTGCTATGAGACAGCTGACATTTCGTCTGTAATCTAAGGTAGACCGTCTGTGCTATGAGACAGTTGACATTTCGTCTATAATCTAAGGTAGACCGTCTGTGCTATGAGACAGTTGACATTTCGTCAGTAATCTAAGGTAGACCGTCTGTGCTATGAGACAGTTGACATTTCGTCTGTAATCTAAGGTAGACCGTCTGTGCTATGAGACAGTTGACATTTCGTCTGTAATCTAAGGTCTGTGCTATGAGACAGTTGACATTTCGTCTGTAATCTAAGGTAGACCGTCTGTGCTTTGAGACAGTTGACATTTCGTCTGTAATCCAAGGTAGACCGTCTGTGCTATGAGACAGTTGACATTTCGTCTGTAATCTAAGGTAGACCGTCTGTGCTTTGAGACAGTTGACATTTCGTCTATAATCTAAGGTAGACCGTCTGTGCTATGAGACAGTTGACATTTCGTCTGTAATCTAAGGTAGACCGTCTGTGCTTTGAGACAGTTGACATTTCGTCTGTAATCTAAGGTAGACCGTCTGTGCTATGAGACAGTTGACATTTCGTCTGTAATCTAAGGTAGACCGTCTGTGCTTTGAGACAGTTGACATTTCGTCTGTAATCTAAGGTAGACCGTCTGTGCTATGAGACAGTTGACATTTCGTCTGTAATCTAAGGTAGACCGTCTGTGCTATGAGACAGTTGACATTTCGTCTGTAATCTAAGGTAGACCGTCTGTGCTATGAGACAGTTGACATTTCGTCTATAATCTAAGGTAGACCGTCTGTGCTATGAGACAGTTGACATTTCGTCTATAATCTAAGGTAGACCGTCTGTGCTATGAGACAGTTGACATTTCGTCTGTAATCTAAGGTAGACCGTCTGTGCTATGAGACAGTTGACATTTCGTCTATAATCTAAGGTAGACCGTCTGTGCTATGAGACAGTTGACATTTCGTCTATAATCTAAGGTAGACCGTCTGTGCTATGAGACAGTTGACATTTCGTCTGTAATCTAAGGTAGACCGTCTGTGCTATGAGACAGCTGACATTTCGTCTGTAATCTAAGGTAGACCGTCTGTGCTTTGAGACAGTTGACATTTCGTCTGTAATCTAAGGTAGACCGTCTGTGCTATGAGACAGTTGACATTTCGTCTGTAATCTAAGGTAGACCGTCTGTGCTTTGAGACAGTTGACATTTCGTCTATTTCTAAGGTAGACCGTCTGTGCTATGAGACAGCTGACATTTCGTCTGTAATCTAAGGTAGACCTTCTGTGCTATGAGACAGTTGAAATTTCGTCTGTAATCTAAGGTAGACCGTCTGTGCTACTCGCAAGTATGTTTTTTTTTCTGTGCAAGTATGTTCTTTCTACGTACCCTTTTTAACCATCATGTTTTATAATACAACCGATTCGCCAATATCAAGCATATATATTTTTCATTACCGTTAATGCTGTGCTTTTTAGCTACTGTTAGCAGTAGGAGCAGTAGCAGTAGCAAACATATGGCAGTAGCTACTGCTACTGCTGCTACTGCTGGCAGTAGTTAGCAGTAGCAGTAGCAGTGGCAGTAGCAGTAGCAAATATATGATGGTTGCGAAAGGGGGTTGTCTGTTAAACATGATGGTGTGAAAGTAGAAACAACATACTTGCGCAAAGAAAACATACTTGCGATGAATATACCTATTGAGATGGTGCTCTACTGATGCTGCTGCTACTGCTGCTACTGCTGCAGTAGTTAGCAGTAACAGTAGCAAACATATGATCTGCTACTGCTGGCAGTAGAAGTGGCAGTGGCAGCAGTAGAAGTGGCAGTGCAGTGGCAAGTAGCAGTGGCAGTGGCAGTAGCAGTAGTAGCTACTGATACTGCTACTGCCAACTTCACGTTCATTCGACATTGTAGGTGAGGTCCTTTTAACATGGGTGCCATATGGAAGAGCAGTAGTCGGATTAGGATCTGACATAATTTGTACATTTCGATGTCTAATTTTATAATATTACTGTTAACTTTTTATTATTTTTTGTTATGCCCCACCACCGAATGGTGAGGGAGCATATACATAACGTTAGCCATGTCCGTCCCGTCCTTCCGTCTTCCCTTCCTTCCGTCCGTCCCGAAAAGTTTGTGTGTCTATCACCTCCCACAGTTTTCAACCGATTGTTTTAACTGCTTGCTTCGAAACTTTAAGGATGCTTACTATGATGTCAAGATGTGCATATCGTTTCGGCGTCAAAATCGACCCAGTATTACCGGAGTTATGGCCCCTTTTCCGTCATTTTTTACGTGAAAATATATTGTGTGTCTATCTCCTCCACAATTTTCAAGCGATTGCTTCGAAACATTACAGGATGCTTACCTATGATGTCAAGATCGTTTCGGCGTCAAAATCGACCCAGTATTACCGGACTATTATCGGAGTTATGGCCCTTTTTTCGTCAAATTTTGCGTCAGAATATCTTGTGTGTCTATCTCCTCCCACAAACCGATAGCTTCACAACTTTACGTTATGCTTACCTATGATGTCAAGATGTGCATAGCTTTCCGGCGTCAAAATCGACCTAGTATTACCGGATTTATGGCCCTTTCCCGGTCAAATTTTACCATGCTTACAAATGATATGAAACGTGCATATCCATTTTGCGTCAAAATCGACCCAGTATTACGGCCCCCTTCTCGTCTAATTTCACGTTTAACACTGATTATTTTCAGGGGGATGGGTGTGTGGGGGGTGGGGGGGGGGGGGGGTGGGGGGGGGGTGGGGGGGGGTCCGTATTTTTATTTATTTATTAAGTTTAGTGTGTTATTATATTAATGTCTGTTTATAGTCACGCCTAAGTATTTAGCTTTGTCAGTAGATTTTAATGTACGTAGTTGGTAGGGGTATATTATGTTATTTCTTTTTCGTGATTTGCGTATTAAAATTTAAAGCATTTATCGGATTAAATTCCATTAACCATTCTGATTCATCATTAACCATTCTGATTCATCATTTTGCCATTATCAAATATCGCTCTTGTGTGTGTTTGTGCGTGCGCACGTGCGTGCGTGCATGTGGGTGGGTGGGGGGGGGGGGGGGGGGGGGGGGTGTGGAGTGGGGTATACATATGAGCTCTCAGACTATTGAATTTTTGAAACCGAAAGTACATTACCTAAGATATTGTCGATGTTTCTCGCTTTACTCAAATGTCAAAATTCTTGTGTTTCGTAATTTTTTTTTAAAGCTTTGTTTATCTGCATGACAGTGTGTATAATGTGACATCAAATACGTAATTTCGTATAAATTTAAAGAAACAAACAAACATTTAACTCTGTCATATATGACCTACTTATCTAATAGTTCAATAGTGGTTCATTCCAAGAAGACGCATTTTGTAATAGGAATATAAATTTTAAAAAGGAATAACAAATCAATGTGTTACGTTAATAACTTTAAAATAAAAGTAAAACATTTAACAGACTTACTTTGTTTTTGTGTGTGTTTTTGACTGACCGTAATCTGTTTCTAATGTGTTTAGTTTCACATAAATAAATATTATTGAAAATTGAAAATTAACATGTTACACAATTATTGTATATGTCCGATGTCATTAACACACCACGGGACTAGACAGCCAAGTTAGCCACGGGTACCGCATTATTACGATTGAGAAACCTTTATATATTTTGATTGTAATAAACAACTGCCATAGAAACCCAACATTAGCAACTGCTCAAGATAATTGTTTTTGGCATCGACATATAATCTATGTAGGTCCTATAGATTATGAAATATTATAGTAGAAATAACAACATATTGCAGAGTTCTGTTCATTATTTTACATATGCCGTAACAATTATCAACAGTAAATGACTTTTTTGCGATACATATTCGTTTGTGGAATATACCTTTTATGAACATTATTTAAAGGAGAATTTATATACTTATCACGTTTTAGTGGTGTGAATTTAAAACTGAGCATGTACAGTATTGGACTCTCAAACTACTGACACTTAATTATTCTTGTTATTTTTTGTTTTATAAACTGGTAGAAAAGATTAATATGTACAAGAAAGTATATATATATATATATGTATACCTCTGGTTAAATATGATTAAAATCCAAGGATTTATTTTAGTGTAATAAGTAAAGTTAATTACTTTAAATAATGTACGAAAACACGAGGAGTATGAAGTTTGAGTAACGCTCACATCTACCTAATTTCGATTTTAAGGTGTCATTATAATGGACGGGCCAGAACGGTTTAGATCCGGCGACTTCTCTGAAATTATATAATGTTTATATTTTACCGATTTTTAACTTATGGACTCGAAATAATTTTACCAAATACGAAGCTCATAGATAAACTTGAACTCTTTCACAAAAAGACTCTCAAACAAGTATTGTCACTACCCTAGTAATGTTGCAGACCCCTGTGTGTATATCTTGTCCGGTCTGTTACCAGTGCAGGCCATAATGGACCTGAAAATATTGACTTTCTTTAAACAACATTTGGCAATCAGAATGAAAACAGTCTAGAAAGGCAGATCTTTATCAGACAATTTAATCTTAAACGCTGGGATTCCAAGGCTTGGGCGAAACACATTCAGCCAATACTCACCAATATGAATTGGGAGATGTCGAAACATATATTGAAAATGCACTGAGCAAACAATGTTGGAAAAGCAATATACACGCGGTGGTGGTAAACAAGTGGAAGAAGAAGCTAGAACGACAAGCTGCGTTATACTCTTCACTGAAATACATGAACTGCACATTCAGGCAGGGAAAGCTACACCCTATACTACAAGTTAAATGCGAATCAAACCGTGAGGCAATCAGACTGCCTGCACGTCTACGTGTCCTGTCCGGAACTTACAACCTTCAGGTGAACAAAGCGAGATTCAACCAGAATGCTGTCAGCCCTCTCTGCCCACTGTGTGGAACTGAGGATGAAACGCTTGAACACTTCTTGCTGAGATGCATCAACCTACAGACAGTGCGGGACCCTATACTAGTTAATATTTACTGACATTTTGAGAGTATACGACGTTACATGTGTTATGAACTCAGAAGATCTCATGAAACTCATGCTGACTTTTCGCATATATTGCCGAGTTACCTACATAATGACACCTGTCGGGCATGAGATCGAATTTCACGCAAGAAGACTGATTTACAATCTGCATTCGATGAGACATAGACCTTTGTAAAATAATAAGGTTAGAGCCTTCCTGTGTGAGTCACTTGGCTAGTAAGACGTGATCTCAGTAAACATTAGTAGAAACAGACAAGAAGAGAACAGTTTAATATAGTTTTTAATACCGGTAGTGTACAAGCGTAAATAGACTATTCAGTGGTGGTGGATACTACGTGTACAGCTATCTTAGATACAGAAGAAGTAACCTAGCAGTACCACTGCCTGGGTTCGCCATACTGGCGGTAAAGAATACTGCAAAAACAATAACAACAATGGCAATCTAAAAAAATGCCATTTAACCCAGAAAATATCAATAGTCTGACAGCTCTATATCTACTAACACCAACTAGAAACAGCACTCGCACGATATGTTTGCATAATACGTTCACTGTGGGAGTGCGTGGTCCAGTGGTAGAGCGCCGAACTCCTGATCGAGAGGTCGTGGGTTCGATCCTCCGTCGCGGCGACGTTACTTTATCCTTGAGCAAGATAATTAATCCACATTGCTTAGTACTGGTTCTACCCAGGAAGCCATCGAGAGAGATTAATCTAAGTTGTAAGAACTTGTTTCGCAATCGATGTAACAATAAATATGTTAAAACAATACGTTCTAACAATGTGTCTAAAACCAAATAAACACACTGTATACTCATTATACCAGTAGTGTTGAGACCCCAGAACTCAAAATCTCGCGAAGAACGAGAGCGAGATTTGATAATGGCAAAATCGAGAATTCGTTTTCTACATGGAAATACAATAGGGGTCTTTGCTGGGGAAATCCTGTAGAAGAAAACATGGATTTCGTTTACCTCAAAAGCACAGAAAAACAATGTATGCGCTAGACGAAAAAACACACTGTCTCTCAATTCTTGCCTATTGGTGCTCCAAGTACTTTGATTTCATTAACAGCCGCTTGTGATATCAACACTATTTAGTTCGACCAATCAAAACGATTGACACAAATTTATGCATTTGTTATTGATCTAAGGGGTTTGGGGATGGCTGACAGCACCGAAGAAGACGGACAGACAGAACCACGAAGAGGCAAAATGACGTCGGCTGACGCTAAACAAAAGTTCAAAGACCCTCTGATGAATACAACGGGCGGGGAAAGCGATGATGGCGAGGTCTGAACTGTCACAATTCCGCATCTCATTTGCAGAATCGTTGAATCGTCCTCTGGGATTTCATGAAAAACAACAAGTGAACAACACTAATTGACTGTCATAATCTATCTATACATTCTGCTTCACGCCCTCACGGGCAACAACACTTTCCACTCAGATTTATTCGTTCTCTCATTTTATAATTAGTCCCTTCTTTCGAATTGTAATAGTTTCTATATATGGAAGACATCACTGACACTGGCTGAATTATCAATATTATGTAGTCGAGACTTTGCCCATCTCAAAATAATACAAGCCTTCTCTGACCTTCAGCCCGACGCCGGGGACTAGTCCAACCCAAAGTCGGGCATGTCTATTCTAAAACGTGAGATTCGCGCCTTTTTCTACAAAATCGCGCTTTTTTAAAACCCTAAACGTAGAAAAAAAATTCAGTTTGTGACAAATATGCATGCGACACCGTAATCCGTAAAGACAAATTCTGATTATTGTTTATCAGAGTTAGACTTGATCATCATGACCGCTTGATTGTAAATACAAACGTTTGTCTTGAAAACAAGCAAGCGACGCAGATGATCTAGACTAAGCATGTAAATTGTAGCGAATAATTGTGCAATTAAAGGATTACGTTTAGAAGTGTCCAGGGATTGTTTTATGACAGGTGGCAGACATTGTTAATTGGACAAATCTGGGATTGGAATCTTTCAAACAGTGACACGTCCGACTTAGTAAAGACTTAGACGGATTTGTACAGCCCAGTTTTATTGTGTCACTACAATCGATAAAGGTGCAGTTTTATCATTACAACTTGGTATAATAAACATTAATTGATCGATCTGTCAAGCTAAATTATCATAAAAAATCGACCCGACGCAGCGAACATCGTTGAAAGTGCATGACTGTGTGTTTTTAGTAATCCCCCGGTTTTCACTATATATCTGACACTAAAAAAAAGAAAGAAAAAAAAAAAGACTTTTAGGGTCAAAAGGCTCGGATTAATCTCAAAACAACAAGTAAATAGCCTTCAGTAAGAGAATACATTTAATAATATAATTGTTCATATAACAAAGGAGCTAATTTAAACAAATCAAAATGTGTACCGGTATCTATATTTTGCCATACAAACCTTGTTCCCAAAAGTTATCCTAAAAAAAAAAAGTGTCTGTTTTAAGTTTAATTATAACTAAAATAGATGCAGCCTGCCAAATCTCCGGATTCTCCAGCTTTTTCAATAGCTCTTCGGATTTAAGTGTACAATCTCCGGATTAACCATTAAAACAGCATGTTCATGATTTAAGAGCTATACTTTCAAAGTTTATCAGCTATTTCCAGTATTGGTCCTGTTACGCTCCCTAGTCGGAGGAATATATACAAGTGTCGAATCTGGGTAGGGTCATCCGTGTAAGGCACTGACTGAATATACAATTAATACCTAAGGACATAATTAGTTCCTTCAGTGGCATAACGACATGTGTAATGCAGCAATATTTGTGACTTCTTTAATTGGTCAACCTAACTGAAATAGCAAGTCTGAGGAACTGGCAACTCCTTGTGTGAGGTACCACTATAACAGCTGCTGCTATGTCCGATGAGGCCATCAATAAAAATATGTTTGCCGTGCTCCGACCGACTCACCCGATTAGGCCGCGACTCAAAATTTTTTAATGACCTCGGGCCGAAAAAATATTTTTAAATAAAAAAAAAAAATTAAAAGATTTTTTTTTTTTTTTATTCAAATGATAATTTTATTAGCCAGAGTTGTTAAGCATCTAATCTGGATTGCAAAGGTTATCAAAAAGTTGCCTTAGTACAAAAATGGCATAATATATATAAAAAAAATATCTAAAAATAAAACTTTTTCCTATAGATCTTAAATACACATGAATAAAATAATTATGTGCAAGTCCTTGTGTTTAGTTTTAATAACATATGCCCTAACATCGTACTAGGGCCTTTATAGGGTTGTAGATTGGAAAAGCTTTTGATTAAAAAAAAAAAAAAAAAAATAATCCCTACCTACCTACCTACCCACCCTCAAAATTCTGGGTAGGAGCACAGCAAACAAACAATTTTTAGCTCTACTGATCAGAGATCAGCAGAGCTTATGCCGTGGTGCGGCGTCCGTCGTCCGTCCGTCCGTCTGTCCGTCTGTCCGTCTGTCCGTCTGTCTGTCCGTAAACTTTTATTTGTAGCGACTTCACAGCTGAAACTACTGGATGGATATTCATGAAACTTTACAGAAATGTTGCCCATAAAGTCTAGTTGATCCTAGCAAAAATTCATGTTGATGTGAAATCCAAGATGGCCGCCAAAGCTAAAAATAGAGTTTTAAAATACAAGTTTGTAGCGACTTCTTCTTGAAAACTATAAGTGATATTGATATGGGACTTTTTCTAAAATGATCAGCATGACATGATGTTGATCCTAGTCAAAAATCGTTTTGATTCAACGTTAAACATGGCTGCCAGCGGCCATCTTTGTTTACATAGAGTTATATAGTAAAAACTTGTAGCGACTACTTCTCTGAAACTACTTGGCGGATTGTCATGAAACTTTACAAGAATGTTGCTCTTGATGTCTAATTGATCCTAGAAAAATTTCAGGTCGGCCGGAAATTCAAGATGGCCGTCGCAGCTAAAAATAGATTTTTAAAAAATAAGTTGGTAGCGACTACTTCTTGAAAACTATAAGTGATATTGATATGGGACTTTTTCTAAAATGATCAGCATTACATGATGTTGATCCTAGTCAAAAATCGTTTTGATTCAACGTTAAACATGGCTGCCAGCGGCCATCTTTGTTTACATAGAGTTATATAGTAAAAACTTGTAGCGACTACTCCTCTGAAACTACTTGGCGGATTGTCATGAAACTTTACAGGAATGTTGCTCCTGATGTCTAATTGATCCTATCAAAATTTTAGGTCGGCCGGAAATTCAAGATGGCCGTCACAGCTAAAAATAGATTTTTAAAAAATAAGTTTGTAGCGACTACTTCTTGAAAACTATAAGTGATATTGATATGGGACTTTTTCTAAAATGATCAGCATGACATGATGTAGATCCTTGTGGAAAATTATTTTGATTCGACGTTAAACATGGCTGCCAGTGGCCATCTTTGGTTACATAGAGTTATATAGTAAAAACTTGTAGCGATTACTTCTCTGAAACTACTTGACGGATGTTCATGAAACTTCACAGGAATGTTGCTCTTGGTGTCTAGTTGATCCTAGAAAAATTTCAGGTCGGCCGGAAATTCAAGATGGCCGCCACAGCTAAAAATAGATTTAAAATAAATAAGTTTGTAGCGACTACTTCTTCAAAATAATAAGAGATATTGATATGGGACTTTTTCTAAAATGATCAGTATGACATGATGTTGGTCCTTGTCGAAAATCGTTTTGATTTGACCTTAAACATGGCTGCTTTGTTTACATAGAGTTATATAATGAAAACTTGTAGAGACTACTTCTTTGAAACTACCTGACGGATTTTCATGAAACTTCACAGGAATGTTGCTCTTAATGTCTTATTGATCTTAGCAAAATTTCAGGTCGGCCGGAAATTCAAGATGGCCGCCACGGTTAAAAATAGATTTTCAAAAAACAAGTCTGTAGCGACTACTTCCTGAAATCAAAATCAATCAGTAGAGCTTCAAGGTCATTGACCTCTTGTTTATTGATGGCCTGATTATAATTTGTATAAGAGTTGAGTTTGTATTGCATTTAGCATGCATCTGTTCAGAAAAGTAAGTGCACTTTCATAAAAAAATCAGTTGTGTTAGAAACTAAACCAAGTCTTTCTAATCAAATTACTATGCTAATTTATTATTTTCTATAACTATCAAACAATGCAACAACTTGTACTAATTGCATAAATAATTTTAAATTTGCGCTTTAAATAAATAGCTTCAAATTTCCATTTAAAATGTTCTTTGCGCGTTTTAAATCTTAAAATTTTAAAAATCTCAGGATTTTGTGTTGAAACGTTTTGGCAGGCCTGTAGATGATGCACCTTCAGCCTGTCTTTTCAGATGGAGAGCTTGGATTTAAGTGCATCAGGCAAGTCACCTCTCAGTGTATCGAGAAGTTCCAGCTTGATTGCCAACTTGAGTGGTTATGACGATGAGGACTCAGACAGTCATGATCTGTTAATCGTTGTTGATGACCCAGAGAAACACAGTGGTACCATAGATTCATATGTGACGTTTCGTGTCACAATCAAGGTATGCAAGCTAAGTGTTGTTAAATCAACAGAGGTAAAGGGATGAAAATAAAAATAACCTGATTAGGTACATATTCTATATATGGTTTGATAAATAAAAAGATATGTGGTACATGCATAATAATTTATCAATCGCAACGATAAAATAATATAATAAATACAGTTAACTGTGTTAAAGGGGTTGATGCACTATTTTCAAACACAGTTTATTTTAAAGGGCTCTGAAAAACTTGAAAAAAGCTGAAAGAATTATCAAAATGCCATGAAAAATAAAGGAGATATGACCTAATGAAAATTTGCAAAGAACATAAATGGAGGCGGCCATCTTTGAACGGTGACGTCATCGCGCCGTTTTACCATATAAGGCATATTGACAAAATGTATTTTAAAGCAAAGAAAACCACTGCAAATTGATTAAAAATAAATATAAAGATGTAAAACGCATACATTTTAGTATTATTTTTCATTTGCAGTGATTTTCTTTGCTTTAAAAGACATTTTATCTGGTAAAACGGCGCGATGACGTCATCGTTCAAAGATGGCCGTCTCCATTTATGTTTTTAGCAAATTTTCAATAGGTCATATCTCCTTTATTGTTCATGGCATTTTGATAATTCTTTCAGCTTTTTTCAAGTTTTTCAGAGCCCTTTAAGATAAACTGTGTTTGAAAATAGTGCATCAACCTCTTTAAGTCATCTGATACTCATGCCCTTCTGTACAATGAAGTTAAACATTTTATTTTGTTGATTCGAATGGACATGCATGTTCTGATAATTTTTAGTGTGTCCCATATCATTTTTTTAAGGGACACACGGCAATCTTGATTTTTTAAAAACTCACGGCGTCCCGTTAGTTTTTCTCTTCACTTGCATTTGTTCAATCATTAATAGTAATTGTTAGAATAGTTCATAGCAAATTATTTTTACATATTACTAACTTTTTATAATAATTCATCAATAATATATTTAACAATTTGGTGAAATAGTGAAGAAAATTGAAATCTTAATTTTTTATTTGATCATATGCAAGCAGTTTTAAAGTCAAAATGACGCAGGATAACTAAATTGAGGAGCACATTTTAATGTTTGAATAAAACTCAAGATTGCCATGTGTCCCTTTAAAACCAAAGGTGTCCCAATATGTACAATCGATCAGTGTATATATATAATTATATATATATATTATTAGAAGTACATGTGTAGTTTAGACATTTTTTAAAAAAAAAAGTATCCAAATTTCAATAATAATATTCAGCAACAATTTATTATTTTTGACTATTTCAGACAACAAGAAGTGAGTTCGACAATAGTGAATATCAAGTACGGAGACGTTACAATGATTTTCTGTGGCTGAGACAGAAACTTGAGTACACATACCCCACACATCTTGTACCAGTAAGTGAGCAACTTATACATATATCTAAAAAAAAGACCGCCCTCTGGCATGGAATACTCGGAGGCAGTGCTGGTGGCATTCAGTGTTATTCATATTCTATAACATATAATGAATAACATTTTGAAATCTTGACATTTTGATGAGTATTATACATTGCTAGCCTACTAAAAGTGAAAATATCATTGAATAATTATATATTCTCAGCATTTAATATTAGAGTGAGTTATTTCCTTTTTAGGAAATTCAGTATTTTTTTTTTTTTGAATATTACATGATTGATTGTATATAAGTACAAAACAAACCAGTCAAATGAAGGTCATCCTAAAGGATGTTAGCCTACATCATTCATACATGATTCTGTTTAAGGTCTTTTATTATCTCTGTTTCTAAGGCACTGTTTTATTAGCACTACACTCTTTTAAAATAGGATCCAAGTACATGATATGCTTGACTAAAAAGTTACAAAAATGCATTCTTCAATAATTCTGGTACCTTTCTTTTTAAACCTCAATCAGATGTTAATTCTAGTGAGATGAAATGATTCCAACTACTATTTGTTTATTGTATATTGAGTTTGTTTAAATGTCATGTCTTGTAATATATTGCAGCCATTACCAGAGAAACATAGCTTGCGAAGACTGGATAGATTCAGTCCAGAGTTTCTGAGGATCCGACAGATTGCGTTACAAAAGTTCCTCACGCGTATTGCAGACCACCCAGTTTTGTCTTTCGATAAACATGTCCAAATCTTCCTCACTGCAAAAGCCTGGGTAAGTTTGCTTTCTAAAATATTTTTTTTTAACTAATTCTGTAAATAGCCATATCACATGGCATAATCATACAAGTAAAAATATGTTTATACCACCGCTTTCACAAAGTGAACTAGGGGCTATATAGAAATCACATTGTCCGTAACGTCCTGTCACGTAACACATTTTTGTGCCATCCCGTAACAGGTTTTTATGCCCCCACTTAGGGGATATATAGATTTGGATTATAGATTTCGTCCATCCATACGTACGTCCCAAAAACTTGTGTCGTGCGATCCTCCATAACTATTTAACCCACGTTCACCTGGGTTTTCATTTTAATTTGGACCAAGAACCACAGAGTTATTGCCCTTGACTTAGTCAAAATAGGGGCTGCACATCTTGTGTCGCGCGATCCTCCATAACAAATTAACCCACGTTCGCTTTACCGGAATGTTGACCAGCAAGTGAAGATGGGCACATGAGTTTTTTTGTGTTGTTTTGGACCAAGAACCACAGAGAGTTATGGCTCTTGACTTAGTCAAAATATGGGGCATAAAAATGAGCGTTCCTCCATAACTCCACTGTTGTACACATTACCATTTCACCGACAGTAAACATTTCAGTTCTTCTATTAAATTTAACATGTTTATCAGTGTTTATGTTCATTATCAAAATGCTATGTCATACTGACCTTAGTGGGGTCATCCTTGTCCTATGGACCCATTTCTAGTAATTACTTGCATTTTTCAAACAGTTTTGAATGGGTTGTTCCTTCATATACACATAACAACTGATGACCTTGTGTCCCTCTACAGCACCATTGTTGATTGCCTAATTATACCCCAGCTTTCACAAAGTGAAGCTTGTGCTATATAGGAATCATGTTGTCTGTAATGTAGCGTCCCGTTGCGTCGCTTAAAACATTTTTTGTCACGTCGCGTCCCATAACACAGTTTAAATACTTGAATATCTCAAACACTTCTGAATGGGTTGTTTACAAACTTCATATACTCATAACAACTGATGACCTTATGTCCCTCTACATCACCCATCATTGATTGCCTAATTTGTTACAGAATTATAGCCTTTTGTTTCACTTATAATTTTCCACTATACTATTTTATAATGACCTGTTAACACATTTTTTCTCAAACATTTTCAAATTGATTGTTCCCAAACTTCATGTACACATAACAACTGATAACCTTATGTCCCTTTACATCACCCATCATTGATTGCATAATTTATTACAGAATTATGGGCCTTTATTTGACTTAGATTCTTACACTCTTTAGTAAACTTCATGTGGTTCACTATAGGGCTATTCCCAAGGCAATTTAATAAACATCTATGGTTGAGCCCTATCATCCGAAATGTGGTTCTTTTGAACTCAATTTTGCATCTATGGGTGGGTGTTTAATTTTAAAAGTGCCTTTCAGGGGTCCCATGTATGTTTTAATGGAATAGCCCTTAAAACTTTTCATGGATTGTTATTATGCTCGATATACAGTTAACACGTGATGATATGATCAACAGTTTTTCGATTCTGCAATTATTTTTTTGAAAAATTATAGACCTTTGTTTTACTTAGAATTTTTACATTAAAACATTAACAGGTATTTTAGACATTTATTATTCTTGATTTTGTTTGCCCATCCTCATCGGCTATAGCAAAAAAGCAGGGGTATTCATAACCTTCAGTGATAGTTCTAGTTTATTACAGAATTATGACCCTTTGTTTGACTAGAATTAAAGTGGGGGTATGCATCACCTTCAGTGATAGTTCTTGTTTAAAACTGAAGCATCATGTTTGAATTATGTTAGTCATTGTGTTCTATTGTATCAAGCAATTTTACAAATGTTCATAAATTTTGACATCATAATTTTATGCTGTCTATCGATTACACAAAATAACATACTACACAGAAATGATATATACGGTAGTATCAATGTAGTATGTGGAGTGCGTGGTCCAGTGGTAGAGCGCCGAACTCCAGATCAAGAGGTCGTGGGTTTCGATCCTCGCAGCGGCCACGTTATTTATCCTTGAGCAAGATAATTAATCCACCTTGCTTAGTACTGGTTCTACCCAGATAGCCATCGAGAGTGATTGATCTAAGTTGCAAGAACTTGTTTCGCAATTGATGTAAAATAAATATGTTTAAAACATCAGTGTAGTATACAGAGCTTGAGTTACAATAATGTTCTACCTGCACATATTAAATCAGCGTGTTGCTGTCCATGTTTAGGATCTTCCCTGGTTTCCTGATTTAAATTGCTTGGGTTCAAGCCACTGTTTACTTGAGAAATTCTTTAAAAACTACTACTCCATCAATTAGAAGAAGTGCATTTGATTTTTGGCCCTGAAAGTTAAGTAATTTAAGACGATATATAAAGTTTGTTACTTTGAAGTTACTCAAATGCCTATTGGTGTTCAGGTCAAAAGGTCGTCGCAGTGAAATTGATCTTTAAAATGACATCTGCATAAAATCTCAAGTTCTACTTGTCAGACTTACTTTCTTCTCACTTCATTAAAAGATACATCTACACTCACCATTTTACCTCAGTGTTAACCATGTCCCCACTTTGTTCCCTAAAGTGGAGCTGCACTAGTCCTTCATAGCTCTTGTTCACTGTGTGGTGGTGACCCTTAATAAATTAATAATGTTGATAGAATTGTAGCGTGGAAACCATAAACAATATTTTTGGTAACAGTTATCTTAATCTTTATAGCCTATACCACAGAATCAAACAATTCAATTCTCCTTCTTTGCAGGAGTTCCAAGCCCACAAAAAACAATCTACGGGACTCCTGGGTCGTGTTGGTGATTCTATACACAATCTGGGAACCTCGTACATGATGAAGAATCGTACGCCAGAGTTTACAATGATGCACGAGTACATACAGGCACTTGGAGAGAAGATTTCAAGTATTGACAGAATTAGTCAGAGAATAACAAAAGAAAGTTCAGGTAGAGTAAAGTGTGGTCAACTTCAAGACCTAGAGTGTCATATTTGTTTGTTACTTATCAGTTTCAGATTGTTCTTGTTTTGCACTGTATTCTCTTACATACTGTAAGAAATGATTATTTAGCATAGTCAAATTTTGCGCAGTAGACAATTTTTAGCTCTACTGGCCGAAGGCCAGCAGAGCTTCTGGGATGCCGAGTTGTCCGTCCTTCGTCCGTTAACTTTTGGCTCGTTAAGACGATAGGGCCTTCATTTTTAATCCGATCTTTACCAAACTTTAATAGATTGTTAATATCAATGAAAGCTCGGACGAGTTCGAAAACAAGCCAGATCGGACAAGTAACAGCGGAGTTATGGCCCTTGATTTAGTTAAAAATGCTATATTGCTATATTTTGCCTCGTTAAGACGATAGGGCCTTCATTTTTCATCCTATCTTTACCAAACTTTACCACATTGTTAATATCAATGAAAGCTCGGACAAGTTCGAAAACCAGCCATATCGGACCAGTAACAGCAGTTATGGTCCTTGATTTAGTTAAAAATGCTATATTGTTATATTTTGCCTCGTTAAGACGATAGGGCCTTCGTTTTTCATCCTATCTTTACCAAACTTTACCACATTGTTAATATCAATGAAAGCTCGGACAAGTCGAAAACCAGCCATATCGGACTAGTAACAGCGGAGTTATGGCCTTGATTGTTAAAAATGCTATATTTTGCATCGTTTAAGACTATATAGGCTTCATGTTCATCCGATCTTTACCAATCCTTATCAGATTCGTTAATGTTGTTGAAAGCTCGAACAGTTTTGAAAACCAGCTATATCGGACCAGTAACAGCGGAGTTATGGCCCTTGATTTAGTTAAAAATGCTTAGTTTGCCTCGGTTAAGACTGATAGGGGCTTCATTGTTTCATCCGATCTTTACCAAACTTTATCAGATTGTTAATATCAATGAAAGCTCCTACAATTTCGAAAACCAGCCATATCGGACTGGTAACAACAGAGTTATGGCACCTTGATTTAGTTTAAAATATATTTCTCTCGTTAAGACGATAGGGTCTTCATTGTTCATCCGATCTTTACCAAACTTGATCAAGTTGTTAATATCAAAGAAAGCTCGGACAAGTTCGAAAACCCTTCATATCGGACTAGGTACAGCGGAGTTATGGCCCTTGATCTCTCAGTCTCAAATGCTATTATTTTGTCTCATTAAGACGATAGGGCCTTCATTTTTCATCCGGATCGTTGCCAAACTTTATGCAGATTTGATGACAGGTCCGGGTGTCTATATTATTATTATTTTGTATTTATTTTTATATTTATTTCATTTTTTCATTTTTTTTCATATATTTGTTCTTTTTTATATATTTTTTATATATATATTATATATATATTTTTTTTTTTATTTTTTTTTTTTAATTTCTTTTTTTTTTAGCTCTATGTTGGACCAGTCGGACCAGTAACAGAGGAGTTACGGCTCTTGTTTTAGATATAAATGCTATATTTTGCCTCGTAGAGCGTCCACAGGACCTCTTGCGCTCTTGTTTTGATGGTTTCGGGTATATTAGCGCAATGATGAATTAGCGCTCGGCCATAGGCTCATTTTAATTTAGCGCTCTCGCTTGCTTTGCAGAATGTTAGCAATGTCCGATTATGCCTGATCATCCGATTTTTCCCGATCAGTAATCCATCGACGCGGAAGTTTTGGATTGCTTTTATTCTGATAACTCACTTGCTTCAGGCATTTCCTTTTCTGAGTGAACACATCTCTACAAACCCACTGCAAAACATATCAGACTTTAGCTCATGAATGATTGCCAGGAACAGAGTAATTAACAAGTCCCAAAAACTGCTACTAGTGTCTCAGCTATCAACAGTGTTGGCGAGTTGTAATCTAGGAAGAGAGAGAAAAGGGAAATTGCGACACTATATAAGACATAATACTACACAAGACACACAGAAGAACACTACTACCAGACCACTAATTTTGTAGAGTGTGTTATAGTCTTTAAACAATCTAATTGTAGATTAGGACATTATATTCTTTTGGTATAACTGCATTTCGTTGAACTAAGTACTCTTCTCAGTTGAATTAGAAAAGACTAATCTAAAGAAACCGTGAGAATCAAGTATAATCATCACAGTCGTGTAGTGTTGAAAGATTTCGATAAAAATAGATGCCATTTTGTGAGAAAATCATTCTTTTTTCTCTAGCGGACATCTGAATTAGCGCACGGACAAACGTCCGTCACTACCGCGCTCGCAGTATTATGTCCGCTAAATAATCATTTCTTACAGTAATTCTTGTCATTGCAAGTGCTGTATACTTTGCAACATCAGATGTGCCTCTGGATTGGGATATAGTTGATACTGTTTGTCATTTGACTGATTTTCATTTCCCCATTTCAAGGAGTCTGTGGTATTACATGTTGGACCTGCCCCTCCTTTTGCATAAATGCTTTCACATCATGGTGACATCAGAATTCCAGAGCCCTCCCATGGCC
>JAWPHD010016831.1:0-47753 GCA_037043455.1 Cyrtodaria siliqua
GTTCCTTTGTGAAATGAGTTTCTTCTTATTTTGTCGACTGACAGACATCAAGAGACGTTTATTTAAGTGGTCAAAGAGAGGTTTGAATATATAGTATTTGTTTTTACTGTATTAAGCAGAAATGTACTGATAATAATGTAAATGCTATGTGTTGACATCTTGGCATTCTTGGCATTTGGAATGTAAATGCGAGGTGTTTACATTTAAGCGGTTTATTTCAGTAATACAAGATGCCTAAGCGACAATCGGCAAGACCGCCGAAGAGCATGTATGCAAGTAAAGGACCATCTAAGGCAAAGGGAAAAAGGCTGCCGGGAAGAAGTGCCAGGGGTACTGAGTTCGGTGCATGGTCACTAAACTATAATAGGCACTTCTATACTCGAAGTAAAACTGTTCTATGCATGACCCGTTCTATGCATGACCCAAATTTAAATTTTTAAAACACTTGTCGCATCAATTATATATATAACACATTTAAACCTTTTAATAACTCTCCGAATAAAGACAGGCATTCATAAACCAAGTTAGTTGTTCTTGAAAGCACAAAATAGAAATATTTGTCAACACTATCCAGATGTTCAGGTCGTGTGGTGAGGGGTATGTGCCTGTTGAGGGTGGTTGTTATTCACGGGTTCTTAAATATCCGTGATTGAATGTGCGTGGAGTGGGTTGTGAGTTGGTAACATTTCAACTCTCCAGTTTTAGGGTTTAGCCAGCCATAAGCCGTTTATATTGTGGCTATAGAGTTTGGATTACTCAAAATTTGTATGTTATATATATACCTTGTCATCAGTGGCTTTTGAACCGATGTATATACCTTGTACAATGTGGCTGTTGGTGGTGGGAAAGCTGCTTTAAATGAGGTTTTCAATGGCATTCAGTCAATCGCAATTGCGTCTCCTTCATTTATATGAAGATGCAATAGTTTTGCATTCAACCTTTAACACGTGGGTCAGTTTACTTGAAAAGGATACATATTCCTAGTTTATAGTCAAAGGACATAATAGAATCTATTTGTAAATTGGGAAATGCTTTAGTCCTAGTCTTCTTGAATAAATAATTATTTACATAGGTGGTCATTCACAAGCTGAAGTTAATTGTAACATTGAATTTAATTAATGGGTTGCAGAGGTGTCTGCCTGGGGTTGGATGCCATTATGGAACAGAATGAACATTGAAACAGATTTTTTATTGAAACACATAATTCGTTTCTACCGACTATAAATTTACTTCTATGCATGGTGATGTGCATCTTAAATTCACTTCAATTACTTGGTTCCAAGTGTTGAAGACATTAAAGTTGTTATCTCTTGAGGACCACCCACATATATTGGTATTGCATGTGGGAAGCAATGACATTGGTCAAGTACCCTCACATAAATTAAGGAAAAGTATTATTAAAACACTACATGACATAAACGACTTGATTTCTGAAGTTAGATTGTTTGGTCGCAGATTTTACCACACTTATATTATGGAAATGAAAAGTCCCATAAAGCTTTGGACAAATTCAGGATTAGGGTAAATAGTCAAGTTGCAACAGAGGTTTTCCGAATGAATGGTGGATATATTAGATATCCCGAAATTGTTGAAGTACAGATGCCAGAATTTTGCCTTTAGTTCTGAAATCGGCCCGTGGCTTTAATAAAATGAATTCAAATTATGTTGATGTGCAGTCACTTTTTTGGCATATATGTATAACCTCTATATAAGGTTATCTGCTTATCCTTCGTCAATTTGTTAACCCCTTATGGGTTACTATGTGGTTGGCAATATAGTGCTTTACCCAGTTTGGGTCATAACCCATTTTGTTGTTGAAAATAAATTTATTTGTATTTTGGCAATTTTGTATGCTAACCAATTTGGGTTGCAAGCCACTTTTGGGTGACTGTTAATGTTATAATTGACCATATTTGGGTCATTTGTTGAATGTTGTCGACCATATTTGGGTCATATGATGAATGTTGTTGTTGGCGAGACAAATCGCTTCGATTGTGAAGTGCGTCAGCCATACCTCCATTTGAGGACTGACTTGTTCTTTTCACTGCTGTGCTCTGCTTCCCCCATTTTAATGGCGGTGCCTCTCGTGGTGCCTCTGTCACCACTTGTGGCATGTGGCAGTATGTCGCGGTCACAGCAGTGTGTAGTAATTATTTTACGAGAACATTTGAAGGAAAGCAACTAAATTTTAAATATCTGGCTTTGTGAACATCTGGTCCCAGGGTTCATTGAGTACAGTTTTCATTCACTTCAAAACTTGGTCGGAGCTATGACCATTTTTCAAATTGTTATAAATATCGTGACTGCACATTTGTTATGCACATTATGTTTCTTGTTATAATATGCTGAAGCCATGGCCTTGTTATTCCAATAAATATAAACTAAGTTCAGTATTGAGTCTCTTTCATAGCCCATCTTCAATAATGGGATTTGTCGTTCATCGACATAAATCCTTTTATTTAAGTGGGATTGATAATTTTTATAAACAATTCGCAATCCTGCTTATTTGTTTTTGGTTTATTAATGAGTGTGTAAATCGTACGCTACACCAATTATTTGTCTCTAAAGATGCGGCCATTTGCTGCAGGCGGTATCAGATGTATATTGCAAACTTTAGCATGTGTCGTGTTCATTTATGAAAAATACCCTCCCTCCCATACCCTCATTTTATTACCTATGCATATTATTGTTCTGTTTTGCTTTGCCAGTTTTATATATACATTTCAGTTACATTACTCGAGAAATGGCGGTTTGGGCACAGCGTATCCTAATACAGATGTGAAGTCCTAAGAATATTAATCCTATTGTCGTGGCTTCAGCGGTGGATATTCCACAGGGTTGGCAGTATGTCGCGGTCACAGCAGTGTGTAGTAATTATTTTACGAGAACATTTGAAGGAAAGCAACTAAATTTTAAATATCTGGCTTTGTGAACATCTGGTCCCAGGGTTCATTGAGTACAGTTTTCATTCACTTCAAAACTTGGTCGGAGCTATGACCATTTTTCAAATTGTTATAAATATCGTGACTGCACATTTGTTATGCACATTATGTTTCTTGTTATAATATGCTGAAGCCATGGCCTTGTTATTCCAATAAATATAAACTAAGTTCAGTATTGAGTCTCTTTCATAGCCCATCTTCAATAATAAGATTGAAAATAAATAAGCCTTGTCTAATCCTGAAAGTGTACAGCAGAAACTTATGTAATCATAACATCTGCATTATATATAACACAATTATTAACATGTGATATAATAGTTCACTAAAACAGATAGTCTGGAGGCCACTTTAGCCTATCTGCTCTAGTAAAGGCTCGAGTTCAACATTTTGCGAGGAGAAAAGTGTTTGGTATCATTGAAAAGGTTACATCCTGGCGTTTTTTATGGTACCCGTGTTCGGTCCTGATTTTGTACGTGACGAGAGACAATCGAGGTTAACGGTCACGACCGTTTTTCACGTTTTTTTGTTAGGTGAAAATGAAAAGTTACCATGTTAGCTTTGTAAGTTTTCAATTCATATAACATAACAACATTTATACAGTGGTGTATGATACGTTAAACATGGATTTAATATCTTTATATTTTTACAATTTCTTCCCCCAAAAAGGTAGAAAGAAATATATATTCCAATTCTATATTCTATAACTTTATTTCTACATGCTACCAACTATAATGGTGAATAAATATTTACAACAGTTTACTAATAATGATAGTGTCTCTCTCACATAACTACTAATCTCTTGTTAGTCCAGGTAAAAGCCAGGAAAAAGCCACGAACAATGAAAACCCTCCCTTTTATAAGGTCCCTTCCAAATAAGGGGTTAGCATGGTCGTAAATATTAGCATGCTAACTCATCAATCTTATAGCATCTACAAATAAGGAATGCGACCACATAAATCATGTAGCATTAGCATTAGCCTGGTTCATAGAGCATCTGCCAAATAAGGGATGCTAACCCATAAATTATGATCATTAGCATTAGCCGGAGTTAGCCCTGTAGAGAGATACACATCTAGATTTATGGTGCTAACCGAAGACAGACATAATGTCCTCAGTAACCAGGCTTGAATACTGGTACCTGTACAAAATTACAACACTCCCCTCTCCCAGGCTTAATGGTCCCCATTAAAACCTTAAATCCCTCTCTTTTAACAAGAAATCAGTACCACCATTCACACTAAATAAAAGAATGTCAAATTACATGTTTAATAAAGTAATAATCAAAGTTGTCTTGTGAAGAATATTCTTACAAAATAAAGCATGCAATATTTAGAGCAAATTAGTAAACGTTTACATTTAACGAAAGCAAATTCTTTGTAACATGCATTAAGCTTTACTTGAAATGAATGAACCGATTTGGTGTATGTTTAAATAATAAGACCAAGCATCTTAAGAACGATACTAAACAAAATCCATGGTATATGTCGCAATGTTCATACGAAATCCTCAAGGCATAAACTTGCCACTCTAGTAAACTGAGTCCTAATACTGCACATTTAGTCCTAGACCTACACATAATTGTTCTCTGTATTTTTTACACAATCACACAAGTGTTCATTTTTGGTTCAATTCTCACTATGTCCTGGTGCCATTTAAATTGAATGAAATTTGTTTAAGTAAAATAATGTAATTAATACACAAAATGACATTAATGATCTTATAAAGATTATATAATTTGGCACAATATTTCGCGTATTAAATTATTGTTAATGTTATCATAGTGATATCTGAAAAGGGAAACTATTTTTAGATAAATTCCGTATTTTGTTTGAATAGCACTATAAATTCCCATTTAGTGAATATGACATAAATTCCATACTTTGCGATCACACTATTAAATTCCCATTTAGTGAATATCACTTGTAATTTCCATACTTTGAGAATACCTGAACACAACTTGGTATAGAAATATAAAAATATATTCTAAAACATAACTTTTAAGGAAAATTGGGTGTACATAGTATTCCTAATCCATTTTTTTCACCCCACAGAGTAAATAGAATATTTTGGCATTACAAAAACAAAGAATATAATCCAGGTTAACCGTCCACTCTGTTCAAGACTTAATAACAAAATGACCCCGACATTTCTTTGTTCGACATTTCTTTGTTCATCATGAGTTCTAATGAACGTTCTTTGTCCATAAAGGCTTAATGACAGAAGTTTAAACAGTACTCCTATCTTAAGTTTGTATTGTCAATATTGAAATGGTTTATGTTGAACTCTGTCTCAGACTTCTGCGTGCCTCAAATTTACGGTTATTTTTCATCTTCAGGTGTTTGGAACTCAAAGGGGCTGCTAACGGTGACTTGACATGTTTATGCTTCATGGAACAGTCTGGCAAGCTGTTCTTATGATATGGTTTCAGTCTGTCTTTGTGCACAACCTTTGCTTTTAAAGTTGGCCCCTTTCTTGTCTCAAACCAAAGGTCACTGATTTTCCTGTGAACAATGTATTGTCTAAACATACTTACTAGAGCACTTATTCTGGTGTCATAATCCCGTTTCTGCCGTTTTGCATGTTGTTTTTTTCCCCCAAAGCCTGCCTTGCAATGTCATACATTTTGCATTTGTCTATGTATACATGCCTAAGTGTGCTCCGGTATTTTAGTCATGTGCTGAGACTAACACTTCCTTTCTCAAAACTCGAGGAAAAATTAACCCTCTTAACTCTCTTTATTGATCATAATGTATCTCTGTATCTCTTAATACACCATAAATCAATTCCAGCAAGTCCCAATGTAGTCACATATTTCGCACACTGCTGGGAAATAACCTGCAACTGTGTCCCTTGGGGGTCGTTTATTGTCCGACTTGAGCCACTTAACAACAGGAGCAATATCAGGATCTTAATGCTGAAGTTTTGTCATTCTATCTGGTGAATAGTTAACTGTAAAGAAATCTTTTAAGCTGCCTGACACTGTGATGTTTGGAGTGCTGCATTTTCGGACAATGAGCCATCAACTTTGTCAGAATTTATGCCATTTCTATTCTGCCCATTAACGTTACTTTCACGAAAAATGAAATTGCTGTCATATAATAATCCTTTACTATCAGAACACTGTTGGATACGCAATTGGCTCACGCCACAGCGACTAAATTCCTTGATTCTGGGTAATCCATTGTACAATGACACACTGCAATCCCACGTTCTTACAACAAGAAGTTGCAAAATAAGGAGTATCCCACTCCATAATTCACCTGACCTTAACTTCACTCTGGAAATCCTTGCAACTGACGATTTGTCCAAACTTTCAGTCCTCTGCACACTATCCTTTTCTAACAAGGGAACAACATCGTCAATTTGCGCAAAGTCTGCACCCATTACACGGTCAAATGAAACAAATCATACATGTGTAGTCCATTGTTCATTAATCGTAAAGTTCGTTTAAAGGGAGTTGTTTTACGGGTTTGTCATACGTATTGATAAACACTTTACAATTTCCATTTGTGTCCCTTATAGTCATATTGAGTGTCATATGACCAAACATAAACATCATCTAAAGTTTCAAGTTCTAAACTCTGACCTGTGATCTGCAAAAATCCACCTTCAGTACAAACAGAAGTTGCTTTTG
The DNA here is from genome assembly GCA_037043455.1 of Cyrtodaria siliqua. NCBI lineage: Eukaryota > Metazoa > Mollusca > Bivalvia > Adapedonta > Hiatellidae > Cyrtodaria > Cyrtodaria siliqua. Next base: position 6,577 of record JAWPHD010016831.1, read on the forward strand.
TTTCAAACGAACATTCCGAAACTATACACAAACACATCAAAATTAACATCATGATTTTCATGGTGATTGTGTCAAATATCTGTTTAAAATGTTCCAGCAAAGTTTGTGAAAGTAAATTCCTCTTCGGAAATGTGTTAAAGTTCTTATCGCGACGCTGCCACCAGTTTTACAATTTCTTCCCCCAAAAAGGTAGAAAGAAATATATATTCCAATTCTATATTCTATAACTTTATTTCGACATGCTACCAACTATAATGGTGAATTAATATTTACAACAGTTTACTAATAATGATAGTTTCTCTCTCACATAACTACTGATCTCTTGTTAGTCCAGGTAAAAGCCAGGAAAAAGCCACGAACAATGAAAACCCTCCCTTTTTATAAGGTCCCTTCCAAATAAGGGGTTAGCATGGTCGTAAATATTAGCATGCTAACTCATCAATCTTATAGCATCTACAAATAAGAAATGCTAACACATAAACCATGTAGCATTAGCATTAGCCTGGTTCATAGAGCATCTCCCAAATAAGGGATGCTAACCAATAAATTATGATCATTAGCATTAGCCTGAGTTAGCCCTGTAGAGAGATACACATCTAGAACGTTAACGTTATTAACGTGGTTTTGAAGTCATTTTTTTAAAATTTGAAAACTACTTTTATTTTCCTGGTAGTTTTCACGTCAACCAAAATACTGTTAAAACATTTGTTTAATGCATGCAGTTGGAATAAAGAAACGTTTAATATTAAAATAGATCCCGTCTACAGTCCCGATTTTGAAAGTTACGAGACATCCTGATGACAAAGCTGAAGGCTCCTATTTTACGATTTTCTTGAGGAAGGGGAAATTCAAAATTCTAAATTGAACATGGTATTTTATAGAGTCAATTGAAAAGGAATGCCAATTGATAAGGAACGCCAGTTGATAAGGAAAATAAATTGTTGATATCTTCAATAAATATCTGATATGTTATATGAATGCCGGTTTGGCGGTCCCTGGTTCAAGCTTCACATACAAAACAAGTTTCGTTGGAATGAACACACATCCCCAGCCTCGATCGTTAGATGTGGACGTAAACCGGACTGTTCCGTTTATTTATTCCTCTTGAATACGTTAAAGAACGATAAGAATGTTACTATCCTAAGTAAGAATTCCCGAATGCCTATATAGTATAACACTATCTCTGTAACGGCTCTAACTAACCGGTACTGCGCGGATGAGCCATTAAGAACTGCATATACGAAACGCGTAATATACGTAAACAACAATATAATTAGAATCGCAGTAATGATTTTTTCAGTTTTTATCGAGGTTTTCCTTGGTTATTAGATTTGGGGTATGTCGTTTGACGAGCGTGCGTGCGGACGGACAGGCGTGCGTGTGGGCGTGCCTGCGTGCGTGGGGCGTCAAATTCGTAGTTTTCGCTCAGTAACTTTTGTTAGGAATGAGGTATTGCGATGCAGCTTGTAGGGTAGATACCTTAGATGGAAAGAAAGCTTGGGATTGCATTTGGTATCACTGGGATCAAGGTCAGGGTCACTGTTACTAAAAATAGTAAAACGGTTTCCGCTCAATAACTAAAGCAAGGAATGAGATATTAGAATAAAACTTGCTGTGTAGGTAGCTTATATCAAAAAGAAGTTTGGGATTGTATTTGGGGACACTGGGGTTAAGGTCAAGGTCATTGTTACTAAAAATAGAAAACAGTTTTAGCTCAATAACCTTTTGAGAATGAGATATTGGAACGAAACTTGCTGTGTAGATACCTTATATGGAAAGGAAGCTTGAGATTGAATGTGGTGTCAAGGTCAAGTTCACCGTTACTACAAATAGAAAAAAACTTGCTCTATATGTAGTTTATAGTTGCCTTACTAACAAATATTTTCTTTCTTTACATTCCATATTTACTGTGTATGCATTTTTGTTTGTGATTCACATGTCATTCTAATTATTTCATATTGAACACTGTTTAGATCACTTTAATACTAGAACTTCAACAACTACATTTATATAATATGCTTTTTTTTTGTAGAATATTTTTTTACTTCATGTTCATCTTACCGGTACTGTTATAAGCATTTAAAATGGAAAACCTGTTTTTCGTGGAATTTCAACGTTTTTTGTTATTTTGATTTTGTATTTCATGGTATATTTACCTTTATCGCAATTTTAGTAAAAACTGCTGGTATCTATGAAAAACACAGCATGTACGACTATTGTTTATATCATTTTGTGAGAACCATAAGCAGGCCAACTATGGGGAAAATGTCATATGTTTTTAAAAAATAATTAGTATACGTGAAATGAATGAATGAATGAATTAATGAATGAATTATGAAATGAATGAATGAATGATGGAATGAATAAACACACGAATGAATGAATGATGGAATGAACAAACAAATGAATGAATAAATAAATTAATTAAATTAATTAATAATGGACGGACTAAACAAATAAATGAATGAATGAATGAACGAACGAACGAACGAACGAACAAACAACCGAACGAACGAACGAAAGAACGAACGAATGAATGAAACAACTAGTCTGGTACCCTTCCCCTACTGCGCTCGCTACTCTCCCACGAAGAGAGAGTAGCGAGCGCAGTAGGGGAAGGGTACCAGACTAATTCAAGAGTATGCAAATTAGCGCGTGAAAATCAGTGACGTAACAGTACTCGGTAATAAATATTGACATTATTTGCAGACGACTAGCGACAACTCCGGTAATTTCTGGAAGACTCGGATTGCTTTCACTCCTACTAACAATATTGTGAGTTGATGTTGAGCAAGTTTAAACGATTAATTATCGACCATTCGATTACTCGTCGGGGGCCACTTTCCGTCACTTATGTAAACATAAACTAATTTTTCAAACAAATCTATGTATCCTGACAATTTTTACCCTATCTTCTATTAGGTTACCTCTTCCTGGAAATTTGATACCAAAGCATTTTGTTTTATATAAATTATCGAAGTGGCACGTGACCTTTTTATAAATAGACTTAAACTGAGAAATCATTTTGTTTACAAGCCCAGTTTCCGTCATGTATTTTATCGAGTGATAGATTCAACTAGGTCAAGATACAGTAAACTTTTATGAATTAGAAACTTGTTTGCAAGTCTATTCAACAATTTCATTGTGAAAATGGTATGTTTGCATTGTTCCATCAGTCACATCGATCGTTATAACAATGCGCCTGGTAACGTCAATATAAAACGTTCAACGACGACAATTTACAGTAACTCTGTGTAAATCAAACAGATACAGGTTGTACGAGATGCTTCTCTTTGGTTAAATTATATAATCACTGTATATTGTAACTGCGTCCACTGAAGAGTGATAAAAATATGACGTCATTGCAGTGTTATTTTTTTAATAGTTTATTATGTGGCAGTATGCACGCGCATCCCCAACGCCATATAAGGAAGTAAACACATTTTTCGGAGAAATCCCTTTCGTTTTTTACCGCTTATTTACTTTTTGGTTGTTTTTCCTGTTTCCAATCTTCAGTTATAAACGTCTGACAATAAGTGACATCGCGAAAGTAATTTGCAGTGTAAAAGCGTTTTTTAAATGAGAATGACGGAAACTGGGCTTGGACGGAAACTGGCCTCTAACGAGTACACATTCACTTCGTACGTACACTTTTTTGAGTTTATGTTGAGCAAGTTTAAATTATTAATTATTTATGGACAAACCACCCTCACCGCGCACGGAAAGCGTTTCTTCAGACTACCCCCTAGAAAAATCTACAAAATATCCCCCGCACCCTCCCCAATTCCGTTCCCCCTCCCCCTCCCACCAATCCGAACCCACTCTCCTGAAAAGTCAAGACTACACCCCCCCCCCCCCCCCCACCCCTCCAGATTTGTTCGTTTAAAAAATACCGACCCACACTCACCTGATGTACTACGGTGTGGTATTCCAGTGTGGCGGCAGTATATCTGTCTCAAGGCGACTGTAGATAGATACATTACTCTTTACACAATCATAAGGCCAAAAATAAATTAGGTGTGTTTCCTATTGCATGCTCTAAAAAAATAAGGTAGGTCGGTAAACATTTTTTTGTTGTTTTTTTTGTTGTTTTTTTTGGAGCAAGATATTGTGAGATTCTACATGTATTTATCTCATACAAGTTGATGATATGTAACTGAAAGTTTCTCTGTGATGTCAGTTTACCTCGATATATTGTGAAAAATCATTGTTCAGAACAATTTTTTTTTTTTTTTTTTTTTTTTTTTTTTTTCATAAAAAGTTTTAGGGTCGGCCCCTTAAAAATAGGGTCGGTCGGGCCATCGGAAACAGAGGTAATTTTTTGTTGTTGCCTAAGTCCAGATTATAATGTGCCCATACAGGTGTCCTATCGTTTAAAATATGGCGGATGTTCTGGTTTTCATTTGTTGATTTGTAAGTCATAACTGTGGAATGGCAAAAATTATCTCATTATAGAATTTAAAAAACGGAATTGTTTGTATTTGTTTTATGACATAATTATGGACCAGTGGTATGATTCACCGGAACACAACAGACCAGAACAGAGATGAAACACCAGGATGGACTGGAACTGCTTTTTGAGTGAAAAGCAACAATGAGATTTACACTACAGAACTTGAGAAGAGCTGCATCACACTGAATGTCTTCAAGAAAAGAGTCATCTATCCTTTGCTTATATTTAAATGGTTGTCTTTGACTGATAGATGCATTATTCTGTCCGGCATTGGATGGTGACACTAGCAACTTTTAGGAGTGGCCCATTGGGTCATACACAGATAAAATCAATGGATTGGATTTCTTCAAACCCATGCACTGAAGTGAATGCAACTTGCCATATTGTACAGATGGTTCTTATTCAAGGTAAGATCAGGACAGATGGACTGTGGTGTTAAAATTGAAACAATTATCCCCATCTCTCATCTATTTGTGAATCATATTTAGTGTTATCGGCTAAATACACAGGTCACAGTTTGCATATATTTAGTAATAAATAATAACATAGAAAATATCTGGCAAAAAGAAAAAAAAGCCTGTAAAAAGGCAATTGGAACAATGTATGTATAGGTATAGTTAACAATCTTTCAGTTTAGTTATATCACGACAGTGTCTACTTGAAGCAGTACGGCAAATGCTCAGTTTGGCAGTTTAGTTTCTTTCAAGCTTAGTAGTCTAAAACGTTTTAATCTAAATATATACCCCAACTCATCATTACCAAAAACTGTCTTGAACATATTTTTGCCTGTTTTAATCAGTCCCCACTCAGTATGAAGAATATGGTAAATGCAGTTTGTCCCTTTCAAATTGTACATTGCATTTAGGCCTAATGATTTATCCATTCTTATATTTATTATTGAGGCCCCCCAGGAGGGGGGAAGGAGTCCATCTTCCTTTCCCCCTGAAAATATGAGTTAGTGTTCCCTTGTTCCCCACAAATATTTTGCTTTGTTCCCCAAATATTTTGTTTCCAATGTTCCCTTGTTCTCGAATGGTTAACGACGTTGCGTTGTAAACCTTCGCCTCTCACCGCTGCGGGTTCGAATCCCACTGGGAGCTCGACTTGTAAGTGAGGAAGTGTTGATTCTTACGGATGACGGGAGGTGTTCAGTACTGGTTCTACCCAGGAAAAGTGGGTGGTCTGCCTCCACCACAAAAAAAATCGACCGTCATATATAACCTTGCATGTGTTGAAAATGACATAAAACGTGATACAAACAAAAAAACTTATTCTCTAAAAGTATTTCTAATGTTTAAAATATTTGTCTGGCATACAGTAATTATAGTTGCATTTTATACAACACTGTCATCACAAAAATATTTTTTTAAAATTAACTTTTTGTGATTTTTTTGATTTTTATATTAAAACTAGATGTTAGAATTGTATTTCCTGTAAAAAGTGGTGATGTATGTATCCTTGTGCTTTTTGAAGCTAATTACATAAACATCTTGTCTCAGTCCTATATAACATACAGTAGGTGGGGATGTATGTATCCTTGTGCTATTTGAAGCTAATTACATAAACATCTTGTCTCAGTCCTATATAACATACAGTAGGTGGTGATGTATGTATCCTTGTGCTATTTGAAGCTAATTACATAAACATCTTGTCTCAGTCCTATATAACATACGGTAGGTGGTGATGTATGTATCCTTGTGCTATTTGAAGCTAATTACATAAACATCTTGTCTCAGTCCTATATAACATACAGTAGGTGGTGATGTATGTATCCTTGTGCTATTTGAAGCTAATTACATAAACATCTTGTCTCAGTCCTATATAACATACAGTAGGTGGTGATGTATGTATCCTTGTGCTATTTGAAGCTAATTACATAAACATCTTGTCTCAGTCCTATATAACATACAGTAGGTGGTGATGTATGTATCCTTGGGCTATTTGAAGCTAATTACATAAACATCTTGTCTCAGTCCTATATAACATAGTTATAAAATATATCGCATCAGACACCGTGGTGTAGTGGTTAGAGTGTCTGCCTTACAATCGGGAGGTCGTGGATTCGAGTTCCCTGACCGCGTCATACCAAAGACTTTAAAAATGGAGTAGTTACTTGTAACCCATGCCTGACAAGCAAATAATGGGTAGTACTACGTCTGGTCAACCCGGTGTCAGAATAATGTGTCTGGGTGGGGTATCATGTACTACGGCGTGGTATTCCAGTGTGGCAACACTATATCTGCTTCAAGTAGACTGTAGATACATAGCACTACACACAATCACTCACACAATAGTCCAGACATAATGCCGAGTCAACGGGGGATTCTTCCCGGGGGCTCATATGGTAGAGGGACTTTAAACCTTAGAAATCATCATCATCATCGGATCAGACATCTATGCAAGTTTCATGGGTTCAGCACTCACACACACTGAGAATGGTAATGAGAACAATATCACACTAACACAAGTAATTTGTGCGCTACGGAATCAACTTAATATTGAGACAATGTGATTTCGAATATGACAGAAGTAGTATAGATAGTGGGGATACCAGCACAGTTTCCCCATCGCGGGGAACGAGAAAAACTAATGAAATATGCCAGTGGAGACTCAGGCGTAACTCTCATTTACACACCAAGATCTAAATGTAAGTCACGCCTAAGTCAACACCAACATATTTCAATAGTTTTCTCAAGCACCCCGCGCTGGAAAACTCCGCTGATACCCCCACTATCTATATTACTAATCAATCCGGTTTGCCATTTTAGGAGAGCGCAATTTTATTTTAGGAGAGCGCAATTTCATTTTAGGAGAGCGCAATTTTATTTTATGTCTACTTTCGGCGGATCTTCTTTCGGCGAAGTTTTTCAATAACATTTGCAAGTCGTTAAGCAAAGTCAGACGGAACCGGGCAGTATTCTTCATCATTGCTCTGCATATAATTTTTTACCATGGAGTATTTTATTTTCCTAGACTTTGCTATTTTGTATTTCAGTTCAAGAAGCTCTTCTCTGTTTCCGGCCAGCTCGCGTTCATAATTATCCATTTCAACCAGCAATCGCCTTTTTTTGGTGTCCATAAAATCATCACGAACTACTTCATATTCTACATGGAGTTGCTTACCTCTCATCAATTCTCTTCTATATTTATCTTTTAAATGGTTAAGTCTTCTGCAAACCTTTTCTAACTTTTCTTGTTCCATTATATAATAATACTATATATAATTATTTTTAGACCCTTGAATGCTACTCAACTATTACAATTAACATCTATCATACTCTATCATGGTATGTTTTACTTGTATGCTAACATATCTTGTCCGTTATCTAGTATGTACCGTTTATCATCATAAGCTGATGAACTTTTTTTATTTATTGCATAGCTGCTTATGTTATGCTTTTGTGATCTAATAACTTTCATCTCATGGTGAGCTTCTGTTGCCGTAAACAAAATCTTTTTGTAATCGTCATGTGCTATCTGTTTTTTAACAACACACTTTTTAACACCCTTACATTTCTTTGCGCTAACCTCATTATCTAGCACATACGAATATAGTTTACTTCGCAAACCAATAAATTCAACAATAGGCATACCGCACGTTTCATCTTTCATCTTGACAATAAAAAGATATATATATATGTATTTTGGGGGTTCTGCTGTAATTTTTTTTTTAGCCTTTTTGAAATATGAAATGGTACCTACTTACTCAAGTTTGATTTTTTTAAATCTGAAAAAAAAGTATGTACAAGAAATAAAAAACCTCAAATATGAAAATTTAAAATGGTACCTACTTACTCAAGTTTTATTTTTAATTTCTGAATTCCTAGTTGTACAGAAAGTAAACCTTTTAGAATAGGGGTAGTGAAGATTGCAAGTTTAATTTTTTTTTATAGTTATCAAAATATAATTTAAACCTCAATACGTCTAAATCGGAGACACTCAGCGTTGTACGACTTTAACCTCCAGTATTCATGTTTTTTTCTAATCGAATGAGCACCACAACCAACACACACTTGATATTTTGCAGAAGTGCCTTTTTTACATTTTAGACACGGTAATGCATGACTTGTTTTTAATCTATATTTATGCAAACTGCAATAATTAGAATCTTTTGTTGGCTTATTTTCACATGGATTATGTAATCCAATTTTAAGAAATTTACAAACATTGATTTCCATTGTCTCTTTTGTAAATAATTATTTTATATTTAAGAAAATTTATTTCTAATATATAACAAATAAAGGAAATGGAAAACGAGGAGACTATAAAAGAATTAATACTCCTGTTTAAACAGGTGTAATAGATAAGCAAACACTATCTAACGGTATAAATGCATTAAAAACTCTTAAAGAAGTTTCAAAGGAAACTCCAAAAGAGGTTAAATCCCAAACATTAGACAATTTACTCAAGAGACGACGTGCTAAAAAACAACGTTAACGAGAAAAGCAGAAATATGATAAATTACAAGAAAATGTTATAAATGAACAAAAGCAGAAATATGCTAAATTACGAGACAATGTTATAAATGAACTGAAAGAGTTTATTGATAGAAAATCAAGAAGTTTTCCAGAATTAAAACTGGTTGACAAACCAAAATGTGGTTATTTTAAAGCATACGAGGCGCCTGTCGAGGAATACAAAGACCCTTTAAAACTATTTCATGATGGGAAATCCATTATCACAAAACAAATACATAAAGAGATAGTAGAGTTTGCAAAAATAAAACAAGGATTATACTTTCAATTCGGTCTTACTATAGATTTAAATAAAGACGATGGTGCTACCAAAAAATACACTACAGCAGTATTATTCTTAAACCCTGAAAAAATAAATGAGTTTTACGATGAATCATCTGCAAAGATACAAGAGGGCCTTGAAAGATTTACAAACACAGCATCTGGATTAGAAATTGATCACTGTGTTACGTTTTACTTAAATATCGCAAAATATGAACCACTAAAAGGTTCTTCATATATTCCTCTATCTAAAGCATTAGCTGACAAAAAAGCAATAATCAATGTAAAGAATGAAGATAATAAGTGCTTGGAAGTGGCAGTGGTTTCTGCATTGTGGCCTAATAAAAATAATCCAAATAGGATATCTAGTTATAAAAAGCACATGGGTAAGTTGAATATGGATGGTATTGACTTTCCCACTCCAATTTCTCAAATTTCCGAAGTAGAAAAACAAAACAACCTTGCTATCAACGTTTATGGATATATCATAACAGGAAAAAATAAAAAGGTAACTATTTTCCCATATCACATATCAGAACAACCAAAAGATATCGAGCGAATTAATTTGCTCTTAATAGCTGAAGATATTGAGGTTGAAGAAGAATCAGAGAATGAAGATGATCCAAATAATGAAGAAGGAATCATAGATGACAACTATGACCCTGATGATTATCCCGACAAACCAACAAAAATAACAAAATATCACTATTGCTGGATTAAAAATCTGAATAGACTACTCTATGATCAAAACAAACATAAAGGTCAAACTTACTTCTGCGATCGTTGCCTTCATGGCTTTTCTGGAAAAGGACTACTTACAAGCTTATGAATAACTCAGTATTTGGAAAAACAATGGAAAATTTAAGAAAGCGGACTGATATAAAACTAGTCAGAACTGACGGCTCTGAAAATGAAAAAATAAGAAAAATACTAGCCAAACCCAACTTTAACAGGCGTATAAAATTTTCAGATGAATTTTCAGCAATACATGTTAACAAAACGAAATTAACATTAAACAAACCAATTTATGTTGGAATGCCAGTATTGGATTTATCAAAGTATATGATGTATGATTGGTATTATAATACCCTGAAAAAAAGGTACGGAAATGACTGTACTTTATTATACACAGACACTGACAGCCTACTGGTAGACATCAAAACAGACGATGCATACAAAGACATGGCTGAAATGAAAGATGAGTATGATCTAAGTGATTATCCTCAAAATCACCGAATGCATGATGATACAAACAAAAAAGTATTGGGTAAAATGAAAGACGAATGTGCTGGTGTTGCTATAGCTGAGTATGTTGGATTAAGACCCAAGCTATATTCTATTTTGAGAGCGGATGAACAACTCATTAAGAAAGCAAAGGGTGTAAAAAAATACGTAATCGAAAAAAATATAAACTTTGAAAACTACAAGGATGCATTGTTTAACAAGAAAAAATACACCCATGATATGAATATGATACGTTCGATAAAACATCAGATATATGGAATAACAGTAAACAAAGTAACACTGTCACCATTTTACACTAAAAGACACATCCAAGAAGATGGAATTACAACTGATGCATATGGTTTCTATAAAAACTTATGAATTTGGGTATCAGCAGGAACAATAAGTAGTTCTTCTTTGACAAATCCTCTCTGTGGCGCTGGTGCTTTCAAATAATATACTCTTATACCTTGCGTCACCATGTAACTTTTAATCTTGTGAATATCTACACTCCACATTGGATCAGTTGCTCTGCGTCTTCCACCTTCTTGTTCCCCGGGTTGATATAAATATCTTACACTAGCATTCATACAGATAGGATCACCTTTTAATATTTTTGTTTCAACAGGAGGGTTTTTTTTTGTCTCCACATTTATTGCTTTGACAACTTCTGGTAATCTCTTTACCCACTCTCTATTGCGTATTTGCGAATCTATTTCTTTAGCATACTGATAACCAAACAATCTTTCAGCTAATGTTCTGTTAAAACTTTCCACTAAAGCTTGGTCTCTGTGTATTTCTGTTCTGCCTCGTCTGATATTTACTTTGCGTTTAGTCATCAACTGCGATACTGCACCCATGAATTCTCTGCCTGGATCCACTTGTAATAATTTTGGATATTTCAAATGCCGACTGTATATATTTTCAAATGCTTTAGCAACTTCTTTACTATCCTTGGAAGTCAGTGGCTCTGCTTCTTTGTATCTACTCGCAATATCAACGACAGTCAACGCATATTTATAAGTCTTGCATCCACGACCAAAGCCAAAAGTATCATGCGGTAAAAATAACAAATCAGCTTGGTGCACTCCATTCTTAGCGGAAACATCAAACCTGGGTCTAATTATTTTCTTTGGTGCGGGTAAATAAATCTGCCACACAGCTTGTTTCTTTAAAAATTCTAATGCCTGTTTCTTACTGACACCAGCCTCTTTTGCTAATTTTTTAACTGCTGAGTAACCTTTCCAAAATCCTTTTGGGCTGGAATAAATCTTTTCCATTTTTTCTACTAAAGATTAAAATTTATATAACTATAAAGAAAAAATGGATATCACAACTGCACAATTTGATGAACTGCTTGAAGAGCAAAATCAATATAGCACAAAAAAATGGACAGACTTGGAAATAAATAAAATATATACTATTACAGATACGAAAATAGTGGATACTGAATATGGTCCATCCATGGTATTGACATTATTAGACAATGGTGAAGTATGGGCGCCTGGTCATATTAAAGATAAATTAGAGAAGAGTGCTAAACCACCATATTATATGCGACCACTTGGATTGAAACCATGTAAGAACAACAAAAACAATAGGTATCATGCATATGACTTAGTCTTTTCAAAGGTTATTTCAAAGTAAACAAACTTAGTCATTCCAAATCCAAAGTAATTATAATTTTAAACTTTTTTTTTATGAAATCAATTTGTACGCCACAAATCCAGTTGCAGCCATGCCCACCACAATAAACGTAATTTCTCTTTTCTGTTGATCCGGAGATGGTGTATAAAAATCACTCAACTTGGGCTCCGGTTCCAAAAGCAAATGTTTGCCAGTTGTATAATAATACTGTTTCATAGCTTGGTCCACATCATCAAAAGTCTGCTCTGCATGATGCTCTTTTTTCAGTTGCTTATTAATAAAATCTAATCTCTCTGTTCTTTTTTTATTCCATTCCACTTGTGCTGCTTCCAATTGTTCCACTGCTTTGTCATGCCTTTGTATTTCCTCATCTGAATGACTTCCCATTTTTGAAAAGAAATAATTTGAACCGCTAAACGCCAATGCGTTTGTTAATGCGCCATCTATCATCATTGCTACTGCACTTGCCATTTTTTTATATATATTTTTTTTTTTTAAATTATTTCATAATATCCGCAGGAATAATACCTTGCTTAATCAACATATCCTTTGTAGCCATTGCTAACATTATATCCACAGACAGCATCCCAATATCTGTCATATTAAAATCCACTTTAGGAGCCGGTCTTTTTAGTAGTTTTCTGCCAATCTCAGAATATCCAACAGTTAAAAGTGTTTCCACTCCAGCGTGATACACCATATTTACAATTTGTTTTCCGTCAATACTTGATGCCATTTTTTTTATATTATTTTTATATTATTTTTTTTAAATAAATTATTAAAAATAATCAAACGGGTCTTTTGGTGCAACATGAACAGCCACAGGTTGCACAGGTTGCGTAGCAGATTTCTTGTTATAAATATACAAACCCAACCCAGCAAAGCCTACTAATAAAACCAGACACGGTGGAATATAATTTTTGTATACGTTTATTTTGATTTCTGGTTCTTCTTTATCTATTGTTATTTCTGTTATTTCATCTTGCTCTGCAGCATCTTGATTTGCAGCATTTTGTGCATCCTGACGCTTTGCCTTTCTTGCCGCTGCTCCTTTTTTCCCAGCTTCTATTCTTTTTGGATTTTTTACTTTTTGTTGTTCACTCTCTTGGTTCTCCATCATTTATATTATCTATAGTTTTATTATTATTAAAATTAATATGTCTAACAGTTGTCAGTATTGCTGTAAATGGTGCTAAGCACATCCCATACCTGTAATACAACTCACAACAAGCACTTGTCAAAGCATGATTAATAAATGGGTCTTCCTCCAAATCTTCTATCAGTTTTGGTGGATTGGTTACATTAAAATATTTTGATACTCCCATCACATACAAGTTAATAAAAGAATTGCCTAAAGTCTTGGTCATACTTGCCATAAGCCTTGCTTCATATCTGCAGTAAAGTGTGTTAATTTTATCCGGGGGCATGCTATCTATATTCGTGAGTTGTATGTCTTTACCCAAATATTGACGGCTACCACCGCCAGCCACTATGGCTGATAATCTTTCTTTTTTTGTTTCTTGTTGCTTTGATTCATCACGTTCCGTGAAACCTTCCGATATATCTTGTAATAGTTCTTCCGCATTCATTTTTATATTAGTAATCTTATTTTTTATCTTGAAATAAATATAAAATACAAAACAACCAGCTGCGATATTCATGCAACTAGTAATTGTTAGTTTTGTTAATAGCATTGTTATTAACATTGCTATTTTTTTATTAACATTATTAATTTGCTGCAAGCATTGCTATTGACATTGCTACTTTGCTATGAGCAATGCTATTAGCATTACTATATTCGTGTCAGTATTGCTATTAACATTGCTACTTTGCTGTTAGTATTACTAAAAAGGAATTATTTGATGGTATTATACCTGCGGATATTATAAAATAAATGTATTTTGTAATAATAAAAAAATATTATATAAGAAGAAATGGATTTGAAAATAACAGACGGTGAGATTAGTGATTATGACAAAAATAAAATAGCACAGGAAATTATGACAAATGATGACGTAAAATGTTGTATATGTGTTTCAGAAAGTGAATTTTTACAAACGTACGCAAAAGGTGCACAGAAAACGTCTGTAATTTCTGTGACAAAGGATGGCGTAGAATATTTTATATGTGAGCCAAGAAGGTATGTTTTACAAGCCCCGATACAACGTAAAAAGAAAAACATGAATAGTGCATTGGTTGGCGCGTTCTGCGGCTGGAGCGGCTGGATTTAGATTTTTATTTTCCAAATTGGAAAAAAATATTCAACCCAATAACCAGTTGGTTGGTCAGTCCTCAAAATTAACTTGGAATATTTAGTCTTAGCTAAAGCTTTTTTTATTCTGGTTCTCTCTTCCAGCGTCGGAATAACATCATTTTCTCTCAAACTATTTTCATAACTATCTCTGTCTTTGGTGTAAAACATACACAACCATTTTGCTTGCTCCCTCAAATCTTTCAATACAGAATTATATCTCTGCGAAATAACCCACACTGATTGTTTGGCGGGGCGACCAGAGAATGCCAACTCTGATAACATATCTTTTTTCTTTGTTAATTCTTTTGTGGCTGAGCAATCATCAATGATGTATAATGTGGGCTTGCCAGCATATTTATTGAAAAATAAACGCAACAGTTCTTGCAGCATTTCTTTGCCGTTGCTAACGGGATTGACAATTATTATTTTTTTATCTTTTGGGTTTCTTACATCTCCTATCCAGGATCTATTTTTATAAGCCTCGTTCCACTCTATGGTTGGGCATAATATAATTATATGTTCAAAAACTCCAACATACTCTTGTTGAAGTATGTCAAGAACAAACTCTGTCTTACCGCAGCCTGTCTGACCACAGATAATGGCACTGTTGAGATATTTAGGATATTTTTGTTTGTGCAAACTAGTATCGTACTTCTTTGAATCTTCCATCTTCGAAATTGATTTGCGCGTCTTGTATTATATATAGATAAATATTTAAAGGTTGATCTGCATCTGCTTTTTTATTTATTAGTATCGTTATGCCTTCACTGCCGTTTTCTATTTTTCTTCCACTGCCATATAATAAATTGTCATCAAATGTTCTAAGGTCAAGCCACAAAGCGTATGATTTTGTCAGATAAGTGTCAAGAGAAACATTGGTAAAGTTTAAGTCCCTCGCTACTATTTCTGTCTCTTTGTTTCTTTTTGATGTCAAGGCAAAATATTTGTTGATTTCATCCCAATGTTGATATGCCTTCATGCCCCGACTATACAACTGATTTGATACACCCTCTATTGTCATTTCAACCTTTTCAATCTTTGGGTTGTAAAATGATTCCGTGTTTGTTCTTTCTGGGTCTTCAAACAGCATTAAAATACCTTTCATGCTTCGTGCTGGTACATTAATGTTGATATTCCAAAGGGTTTCAGATTTGTTTGCTATTATTTTTCTATGTCGCAAGATACGATCATACATAAATACTATCTTACCATTGATTTGCTGTATTATTTGTCTGGCTAATTCAACATCACTAACCATATCAAATTCCAAGCAGATATTTTTTATTACATAAGCTGCATCAGCATCACTGCTTTTGATAACTTTGTTATAATCGTTAAACGTTAATTCATATTCTAGCCTATCACCAAGCCCCGCTTGATAAAATGGCATATGACTTTCTAACATTTCAAAGTCCAGTGGAATACAAAATATATTTCCATAAGCTGCTGCTACAGCTTCATCCTCGGCGTCTGTGGAAGCATCTCCCGCGCCAACTCTATGTTTTAGCATGTTTGATTTACCAACACCTTGGTAAGCTATGTTTACTCGTTCGGTAGGGCTTTTCCATAAATCTACATAACTGTGATATATATCACTGTCATCTATTGACATGACTTCATTGCCACTTATTCTTATTGTCATTTTTTTCACAATTGCTCTACCCAGATTCTGGTATAGAGTAGCGTTGGCGTCTGTTCTGCTTTTAAGTTCTATTTCAAAGGCAAGACGAGCAGTACGTGGAACTATCACATCACTAGTACTTAGATTTGGAAATCTTACAAGCAGTTGCTGGTTTTGGTCTATTGTTGATGGATTATTAGTTATGACTACACTTGTGCGGATGCCCTTGGCACCATGAGGTTCTCTTAGTTTTCTATGAGGGTTGAGTTTGTTTCCGTAAGCTGACATTGTTTTTTTATTTTTTGAATACATTTTTTAAATTAAATAAAATAAACAATGGCTGAGGGTGGATATGACAATCCTATGTTTGATCCAGATGATTATGATGATGATTTACCAATGGTGCCTGATGAGCCTGTTCTAAGAAGTCTTCTTAATCAAAGCAATCATAGTGCTGACCTTAGGGGAGAGCTGGCAGAAGCCACACTTGAAATATACAAGAAAAATCTTGTAAAATCCTTTTATAATGAAATAGAAAAACGATATAAGATGGCACCGGACAAAATGGATTATGACCAGTTTAAAGTATCAGATGATGGTAAAACATTATACTGGGTTGTTGGTGATAAAGAAATAAGAATAACTGCCAAGCAATGTACTTTTACATTTCTTGCACTTGGTTCTTTGGTAAATGAATATAACAGGGTTATTGGCTCTGGGGGAACAAGGGGAACAATGGCGGTAAGACAATTTTTAAATTTTTCAGAGTATGACAGTAAAACAAAATTATCACAAAAAGCTCGACAAGCATTGGAGAGCACAAGAAACGATTTACCAGATAATGTGGATGCTATTCCATTACAAGATTTTTCGCATATTATGGATAACATAGAGACATCAATGGATAACATAGAGGAGGCATTAATTTATGACTGGGATGTGGATGAGCGTCCTGATGTTGAAACACAAACAAATATAGACAAGCGTGAAATGGATGGAATAGTAAAAGCGATGACAACTGTCAAGGAAGAACTTACCAATAACTTGGCAAAACTCACACAACTTGATAAAGACATAACAAGAGAAAAACAAAAGTTAGAACAGCTAAGACTGACGATGATAAATTTCAAATAAAAAGAATTAGCGATCGCATCAAAGACCTTGAAGTTGAGAGAGGTGCAAGGATGGATGTTATCAATGAAAACAGAGAAGCTTTTCGTAACCAAGTAAGCAGGATAAAAGAGACAATAAACAAAATGTTAAACGAGGATACAACTCTTGGTGAGAGGATCAAAACCTTGTTTAGAGAGCAAGGTATTACTATTGTTAGTATTTTAACTGCATTTGGTATGATTCTTGGGGTGATAATTAATTATATTATTCCCACATCAAGTGCTGCGCCAACTCCAACTCCAAAACCTGATCCATCAAGTGTAAAAGACTGGATAAAAAAAACACTAAGTAATCTTGGTAAACTTCTTGCCAGCCTAGCTGGTAAAGCTGCTGCAGCACTTCCAGGAGTTATTGGTGCAATAGTATCATGGCTTTTATCTGCAACAGGTAATGTTATTAATTGGTTTGGTAACAATCTATAGGCTTTGCTTGTGTTTGTTTCCGGGTTGTTGTATGTGGCAGCCAAAGAGTGGTTCAGTAAATCTCGTAAATAAGTAATGCAGCAAAACCTATTACTATAGTACTATTTCTTTGTTGTGGTGCCTTGAAAAGTTTGAACAATATTTGGTGGTACTGGTTTTATATTTACATCATTATTCAATCCTAATGCTTGTGCATCGGTTACTATTACACTTTCATTATTGTAGTCTTGAATTGTTCCAATTCTTAATTCCATGTCACTCGGAGACATGTACAATCCACTTCCATAAACAAAATTTACTTTACTTCTTGCATATTTTAGAGTGTTTTCATATCTTGAAATTTGACTGGGCAAGTCGATGGGGCTATTTATTGCGTCCTCTACATTTGCTAAAAATTGTTTTTGAGCATCAAATGCCGTTCCAGTTCCAAGTATATCTGTTCTTGTTTGTGACTGTGAACCAAGAATTGCCCAGCAGTATGTTCTTATGCTGTCATTGATTCTTTCTACTCCTGCTCTTGTAAATCCAGATGAACTATCTAGTATAAAAGTAGACCAACTATTGTCAGCCTCAGATCCTTGTGCAATGTAATCAATGTGGTATGTTTTATCACTCTCATAGACTGTGAAACTCAACGTTTTGTTGTCGTATACAGTATTTATCAAAGGATGATAACCAATATTTGTTCAGTAATTATAAATTGTTCCTAGACCATCATTATAGCTTTGTTTCTGTCTCCAGTCTGAATTTAAGTCAATGTTAAACTCCTTGCATATTCTCTCGTATGCGTTTCGGTTATATGTGTTATTAAACGCATTCCAATTTGAGTCTTGCGGCATAACTACAATCATTTCAAATAATATTCTTCTGACTTGGTAATAAACATGAAATCGAAAAAACGAACCAACCAAGGCATCTGCTTTGAGATGATTGTTAAAATCAATGCCACATCCAGTTGTCGCAAACCAAATAGCAAAATTCAACTGATTCTGCCAAAATGACATCCAATCTGTTCCCCAGCTTTGGACTATAGCATCTGATTTGACGTATGGGAGTTTGTATTTTCCAAAGACATTGGGAAATGATGCTTTAAAGTCTTTACCGTTGGATGTAATGACTATGTTTTGATTTATTATATCTATCACTTTTTTGCTGAAAGTATTTGAATAATGAGCATCTGGGTTATATTTGAATTCTTTAGAAATCATTTTTATTTGTGTTTTTATATATATTAAAAAAAATGTTTCATACAATTTCAAACATAGACAACTCTATTAACTGACAACAGTATATCGATAATAGAAATGGAGATAAGCGCGTTGGATTAAAGAGTTTTACATACACTATCGGTTGGTAAAATATCAATCATGAAACCATAAAGACAAGTAACCCAGATAGAATAGAACATTTAGCAGGTGGACTCTATAACTTTCAAGACTTGGCAGAAAGGTTTAAATTGCTAAATGAAAATATTATCCTGGACATTATTGTCCAAATTGGCTTCAGCATTATAAATACGCCAATAGAGACACGAATGTCAAGCGGTCTTTCAAATATGCAAGGGATTCAAGGACAGAAAATGGTTGAAAGGTACTCATATTGGAGATCACCCAATTGATTTAGCTCTTTATAAACAGCTATATATTCATTTGAAAAAGTTAATACGAGTAGTAATTCAATGGTGCACCAAGCACTATCATATGGGTTGTACCTGTAGTAAATAAGCAGTATGGAGATATTGTATATACACATTTTTATCCTGAATATCACTGTCTTACAAATGATGCAATTACTGAATTGACAATAGAAGTCAGAGATGAGTATGGCAACAAAATAGATAATCACGGTTTGACAATGAGTTGTGTTTTAGAATTTATTTAAAAAATACATTTTTTATAAAAAAAACAATGAGTATATTTGGACCACTAAGCCCTAAAAAAACAGAAGACTTAGAGGCTTTAACCAATCATGTTCTAGATTTACATAGGCGAGTTTGAAAGATAGAGATGATAATCTTAAATATGGGATTATAACAATATATGCGGAGGCTAAGGGCCCACTTGTATTGAATAGAATACTCTCATTTGGTAACGGTGGAGCAGAAACAAATGTGGGGCATGTAATGACACGCCGTGGACGAATTATGGGAATAGGTTTAGCAAGTGACCGATTAGTTGGTGACGTAACTGTAATAGTTTATGTCAATGGTGTTGAACAACCAAATTATGGCATAACAATTCTCATCATCCCACGCAATCATGATAACTTTGATAGTCCTTTAGAAATTGGTGCTGGTTCTGTTATTAACTTTGTATGGAAGACTGCCAACGCTACCGCTATAAATACGGTGGTGTCATTATTAATTGAATTAATTTAATTTTTTATTTTAATAATAAAACAAGAGGCCCAAGAGGGCCTGTGGACGATCTACTGGCTAACACGGCTCTTATAACATCAATGAAGCGACTGACTGCCATTTACGTTTTTTTTGAAAGTTTCGGGCAAAAAACAGCTTTTTAACTAAATTAAGGGCCATAACTAAAAAATCTGGTAAAGTTTGGTAAAGATCAGATGAAAAATGAAGGCCCCACCGTATTAACGAGGCAAAATATAGCATTTTAACTAAATCAAGAGCCGTAACTCCTCTGTTACTGGTCCGACTGGTCCAACATAGAGCAAAAAAATAAAAAAATAAAAATAAAAAAAAAAAAATTAAAAAAAAAAATTAAAAAAAAATAAAAAAAATAAAAAAAATATATAAAAAAAATAAAAAAATAAATAAAAAAATAAAAAAATAAAAATAATAATAATATAAAAAAAGAAAGTCATAAAGTCTGCTAAAGTTTGGCAAACATCGGATGAAAAATGAAGGCCCTATCGTCTTAACGAGGCAAAATATAGCAGCTGTTACTAGTCCGATATGAATGGTTTTCGAACTTGTCCGAGCTTTCATTGATATTAACAACTTGATAAAGTTTGGTAAAGATCGGATGAACAATGAAGACCCTATCGTATTAACGAGGAAAAATATAGCATTTTTAACTAAATCAAGGGCCATAACTCCGCTGGTTTTCGAACTTGTTCGAGCTTTCAACGACATTAACATCGTCTTAACGAGGCAAAATATAGCATTTTTAACTAAATCAAGGGCCATAACTCCGCTGTTACTGGTCCGATATGGCTGGTTTTCAAAATTGTTCGAGTTTTCAACAACATTAACAATCTGATAAAGATTGTTAAAGATTGGATGAACAATGAAGCCTCTATCGTCTTAACGATGCAAAATATAGCATTTTTAACTAAATCAAGGGCCATAACTCCGCTGTTACTTGTCCGATATGGCTGGTTTTTGAACTTGTCCGAGCTTTCATTAATATTAACAATGTGGTAAAGTTTGGTAAAGATAGGATGAAAAACGAAGGCCCTATCGTCTTAACGAGGCAAAATATAACAATATAGCATTTTTAACTAAATCAAGGACCATAACTCTGCTGTTACAGGTCCGATATGGCTGGTTTTCGAACTTGTCCGAGCTTTCATTGATATTAACAATGTGGTAAAGTTTGGTAAAGATAGGGTGAAAAATGAAGGCCCTATCGTCTTAACGAGGCAAAATATAGCAATATAGTATTTTTAACTAAATCAAGGGCCATAACTCCGCTGTTACTTGTCCGATCTGGCTTGTTTTCGAACTCGTCCGAGCTTTCATTGATATTAACAACCTATTAAAGTTTGGTAAAGATCGGAAAATTAAGGCCCTATCGTCTTAACGAGCCTAAAGTTAACGCCGACGACGGACGACGGACGACGGACGACAGACGAAGGACGGACGACGGACAACTCGGCATCCCATAAGCTAAAAATGAAGCAACCAACAGCACCAAGTATACATCCTGAGTTGCCGGTGGAAGACGGACAAAATTATAGATTACAAATGATTTCTAAGATTGAAAAAAACGTTAATTACAGAGCGAGACACACGCAAGTCTCTTTATAAAAAATATAAACGTGGTATTAATATCACAGATGGAATTGACACTACCTTGATATCTGCAGGTGTTATTATGGCTGGGATTGGATTTGTTGTTCCAGTCTTGTTACCTTTGGAAATAGCAGCAATAGTATGTGGAGCTACAGGTGTTTGTATTAATTTTATCAGACGCAAGTCTAATGCAAAAGCTCAAAAACATCATGAAATAAAAACTTTGACAGAGTCTAAGTTAAATAGTATAAAGCAGGTTATATCAAAAGCGTTAAGTGATGCACACATATCTGAGCAAGAGTTCAAGATGGTTCTGGATGAACTGGAGAGATACTATAATTTGAAACAGGATATCAAACAAAAGAAACTTGAAATTAGTGAAGTTCAAAAAAAAGAACTAGTGGAGCAGGGAAGAAAGGAAGCAATGGCAACCTTACAAAAAAGTCTAAAAAGTGTGTGATAAATTGTTTTAGTAATGTGTATGAGTATGATCCACCACCTTTGTATTCAAGGTCGGAAAATTGTTGATTTGAATGTAATTTTGATAACTATAAAAAAAAAAAAAATTGCAATGTTCACTACCGCTATTCTAAAAGGTTTACTTTCTGTACAACTAGGAATTCAGAAATTAAAAAAAAAACTTGAGTAAGTAGGTACCATTTTAAATTTTCATATTTGAGGTTTTTTATTTCTTGTACATACTTGTTTTTCAGATTTAAAAAAAATCAAACTTGAGTAAGTAGATACCATTTCATATTTCAAAAAGGCTAAAAAAAAAAATACAGCAGAACCCCCAAAATACATATATATAAGATTATTGGCAATAACTTGCCAATAACCTTTTTATTGTCATTAAAATGAAACTGACTTTTCGGATCATAATCACAATTATCAAACAGTTCCTTATCCTTGTAAAAGTCCGCATACACATCTTTTGTTTTTATTTCATAACACAAGGATTCGGTATCAGTAAATAATAACTTAGCTTTTCTATCATATTTGTTTTTGATATAGTTGTAATGGAAATCATACATCAACTATTTTGAAAAGTCTAAAATACACATGCCAACATAACAAGGACGATTTAAAACTAATCGTTCTTTTATTCTGTTTATGGCAAATAAATTTTCAATATACATTTCACAAGAAATAAATGAAGGTCTTGCTGCATATTTTAAGAGAACTTCCTCATCGTGAGTCAATTTAACATTAATTCTTTTTCTCAAATTTTCCATAGTTTTACCAAAAACTGAATTGTTCATCAGTTTGAAGAAATCCTTTTCAAAAGCATTGTTACCAGCTGTTCTCTTGGCAGTATTAAAGTCTATGTATGTTTTTAACCACTTTGATTCGTCAAACTGTAGTATTCGGTGTATTTTTGTAAACTTCAATCCAAGCTTTTTATACAAATCTAAGTTTCTAAATTGCACGACATGCTTTTCTTTATTTTTCAACGTCGTAACAAGTTTATTAACATTGCAATGTCCTAAATTAAACTTTTGTTTTAAATTTTTACAACCACTCATCTTTTTTATTTAAACTTTCCGGGGCAAGAGGATAATCATTATGCAAGTCATGTAGTTTTCCGGGATACTCGATATCGCACTCAACAATGTAATTTGATTTTCTTTTTTCAAACTTATCAACCCACTTGAAGTTACCAGTAGGTAACGGTTGGCACATATCCTTCCCGTACAAGTTATTAGCATCGAGATATATTTTGTACTTGCTTTCATTTTTCTTGTCATAGTTTTTCATACATTTTTTGTTACCTGTGAATATCTGTTTGCAATATAACTCGTACCGCCTCTTAATCCTTTTTCCACAAACAAATATTGATCAATATCAGTTATTAAATCAAGTTGGATACCAGTCATCTTGAGGCATGCATCCCAGGCTAAACCAGGACTACTAAAGTAATGACAAGGATCTAATTTGTAATACTCAATGCACATTTTTCTAAAGTTTTCAAAAACATCTGCAAGCAACAGCACATCAGTCTTAAGATACAAATCATGATATTCTCCCATATTTTTAATCTTAAATGTTTTCCATATTTTTTTAGCGTGTTCATAATCTGCATCTGAAATGTGCTCATCATTTAATTGAGAATAAAAGCTATCTTTGTCAGGTAACTTAGTATCCTTGAAGCGTTCAAAACTGTTCATGTAATCATAAGGATAAACGCCTTTTCGTTTTATTAATTCTAGCTTGTCGCCAGAGTATTCCTGAGAGGTGTATTGAAACGAAGGGATGTTTTTTACAAAATTTTCTAATGATTGAGACATAAACTGAAAACTGTCAATAAACACCAAACTTTTTCCTAACATAAAAGCCATTTAAAAAACATAAAAGTACTTTTCCATGTTATTTGGTATAACATTTATGTTTTTTTAAACTTTCCGATGTGTTGCATTATAAAGTGAGAATCATATCCTCTCAAGTTATGAAACACAACAGGTATTTTTCTAGTCAACCTGAAATTAATATTACATATGTCATGAGCGCTTCCTCTATACTTTCCAGTTATATGGCAATGGTCTCTAACTTTTCTGATGGAGTTTTTGTATGCCACTGTATAACCCGCGTCACCTTTTTTGAGAGTTGTTGCAAAACCATTACCACAAATATGACATGATTTAGATTTTTGGAATCTAGCTTCTTCTTCCTGTGACATTACTAGATCTTTTTTAAAGTGTGCATTCATAGTTTTCTTGCACCACCTTTCTTCTTCTATCATTTTTTCCAAAAACTTGTAAACAGCATTTGGTCCTCTGTATGTCACAATTGGTTTTGAATATTGATCATCATAACAACAAACAATCTTACACCCATAACTGCAATCAGTATGCTTTTGATATGCTTCCGTATGTGATTTTTTAGGATTGTTTGATACTGAAGAAATACTTTCGGTTACTGCTTCAAAATCAGCATATATAACAAACGGAACCATTAGCTGTCTGTCGTAGTTTGTAAACTTAACTTTTTCATCTTTGTTTGGCATCTCTACTGCTTTCTTACCATTAAGTGAAAGACAAACAGGTTTATGTTTTTCCAGAACTCTTTCTAAATTAAAGCACTGCAAGCATGTTTTACAAAACCATTTTCTTTCCTTGTGTACTGTTTGATTATACATCAAACTGTTAAAATCTTTTATCCACACGTAATGATTTTTTTCTTCTTTGGTGATTAAAAACGTATCAAATGTTTTTTTCTGCTTTATTTTTTGATATGTGCAAAGGGTATACTTGATTATCTTCATACCCAAATATGTTAAAACAAATGTTGTTTTGTTTTTCTATTTTTGGGATTTGTTTGATAGTAACAGGAAATGTAATTCCTTTGTAATCAAGATCACCAATATGCTTTTTATACTTTGTTGTTCTTTGGAGATTTCTTTCAACAGGGAATTTATAAGCCAAATGACACCATCTAAAGCACTCGTTATCTTTTTCATTTTTTATATTTATCAATCCTTTTCTAGCATTAGCAAGTTCTTTTGGTAAATCCAAATAAGAGCTACCTCGTAAAGGCTTATACTTTATTCGATTTATGTAATGTGCATCTAGTGATTTAATTACCCAACCTCTTCCCAACTGAATCCAATTTCCAATTTTATTGATAATTTATTCCTGTGCTTTGTCTAATGCTTCTGCTATTTGATTTTTGTTTAATATTATTACAGCCTTCGAGGCAAAGTAAGCTGTTTTGTATACACAATCAAAACCTCCTCTATCATCCGATACTTGTTTTTTACAAGTAAGTTTTACATCAATGCTTAATTTAAATCCACCTGTTTTTCTTAGTTCTTTTTTAAGAAAGTTCAAAACACATGATTGTGTTTTTTGTAGTTGTCTGAGCGGATCATTACTGACAACATTTACTTTAAAAACCTTGCTATACTGTTTTGGGGATGTTTCAATTTCTCGGATACTCATTATATAATATTACATGAGATTATTTCTTTAAGCCCCTATTAATTATTTAATTAATTAATTAATTAAATTACATTCTTTTATTTAATATTTTCACCCTCGTCGGCGTCCTCATCGATATCCTCGTCGGCGTCCTCATCGGTGTCCTCATCGACGTCCTCACCGGTATCCTCATCAGTAACCTCATCCTGTATTTGCAATAGTTTATAAACTCGTCTTTATCAAAAACTTCTGCATCAAGCATTTCTTTTAAACTTTCGACAAACGTTTCAAAGTCCTCGTAACATCCGATATCAGTATTAATCACATGAGGTTTTTCTAGATTGTTGATTAGATTATCTCTGAACAACTCAACATTTTCAGACATTACTTTTAATTGTGTTTCATTTAATTTCTTTTTCTGCTATATCTGTGAGAAGCTTTACAGCATCATTGCACTCAATCTCAGTTTTTATTGCCCAATCTTTTTTAAAAGCTGCAATATCATCTGACAATCGTTGCATGTGAACTGTCTCAAACTCTTTGATAAGTTCATTTGTCTTGGTTAAAAGAGCCTGCTCGTAAGCAGCTACTTTCTCATAAACCTTCTGTTCCTCTTCAAAATGTTTTCTTTCTTCTTCCGCATAACTGTAAATACTCATATATTAAAGATTATATTATTTTAATCAACCATACATAATAACTTCAATTCCTTGGTTAAGTAAAACATCATAGTGGGCAATAAAAGAAACTTCGTATAATTTTGGCTGGCAACTGGTTGCCTCTGAAATTTGTTTTTTACAAAAAGCACGCAGTTTGTTTATATCTCCTTTTTTTATTTTATATGACAGTTTTAGTTGTTTTACCATTGTTATGATTCTTTCTGTCAAATCTTGAAAGTTTGAAAAAATTATTAACTCTTTGTCATGTTTACTCGCATCTTCAAAATCAATAGTTTTTGCATGTTTCGTTTGATCTTTCTTAAAGTTTTTGATTTTCATTTCTATACGTTCCATTTATATAATTACATAAGATAATATTTCTTTAAGCCTATATTTTAAAAATATAATTCTATATTATAATATAATGAATTGCAAATATTGTGAAAGAGTTTTGGATATTATTGATCCCCCTGGGACGTGCATCTTATTTTACGCAACTAATAAAAAGAAGCTTTGTAAATATTGTACCTGAGCCAAGCTATGTTACAAGTGTACTTACGCATGTATAAATTGTAACGATACTTGTGAAGTTTTCGATTACGAGCGTGTTTGCCTTAATTGTGGCACTCACAATGGCTACAGTCTTATTGCAGGGTATAATTACAGCCGAAAGAAAACTATTTACCACAGAAAGTATCATTTAGATAAATACTTGGTAGCATTTGGATAAGCGGGAAGGTCGGAAAAGATCAATCAAATTTGAAAACATTTTTCAGAAAATATTTAAAATATTAAAAATAGAAAAAGAAACAAAACCGATTAAAACAAAATCAACCAGAGAAAAGTACGATAGGACATGGAAACAAGTCGAATTACGACTGGATGCCATGACCGTTTAACTTAAACAGATGCTCCCGCGGGGCATCTCTACTAGCTTAATTTCCATTAAGCTTGAACCTTTTCATATACATTACCAGAGATTCCGTGAAGTTATCGCAGATTTGTTTTTATTTTGCTATGAAAGGGATTTCATGTTGAGTCTTTCACCAGATACCCAGGCAGATGTTATTGAAGCTTTTAATGACACCTCTCGGTATCTGGATGACATACTGAACATTGACAACCCTTTTATTCCAACTATGGTTCATAATATTTATCCTAAAGAACTTCAGCTTAATAAAGCTAATGTATCTGATAATAACGCTTCTTTTCTTGATTTAGATCTCTCGATTGAAAATGGTGAAATAATTAGCAAAATCTATGACAAGAGAGATGATTTTAATTTTGACATTGTTAATTACCCCCACTTGAATGGGGATGTTCCCCGAGCAACTTCTTATGGGGTGTATGTGTCTCAACTTATTCGTTTTTCAAGAGCTTGTACTCGAGTTGAGGACTTTAATATTCGTAATCTTTGTATAACTAAAAAGCTACTCCGTTACCATAAACTTCGTAAAACCTTTGCAAAATGTTATTATCGTAACTCTGATCTTCTTTCCAAATACAAAAGTAATTTAAGGACTCTTCTGCGACAAGGACTATCACAACCTGACTTCTATGGTGATGTGATTTATAAACTTCGTAAGATTCATCATTGTTAAAAAGTTTATCAAAAGAGGTTATGACCCTATCATTTTGCAACGTACTGCATGCTTGGTGGTGGACCCTTTTACAGTTCGCCACTATGTTTTCCTCTTTAATTGTACGATGACCGGACAGAATGTGGACCCTATGATGACGCCTACCTAAAGCCCATTGGGACGGTGGCGTTTGATGTTTGTCTATAATCTTTCCTGTCATGCCCTTAATGGTTTATTCTCTTGTTGCTCTGGCTTCTGCCAAGTCATTGAGTACCTTCATTGTGGCTTTCTAGGCTATTGTTTTTTTGTATTATATTTACACGAGCATATTTGTGTTTTACTTATATTGCCTATTGATGCTGCCTTGTTGGTTAGAGATTTAATCATGGCGGGGATTTCTTTATTTAAACTGTCCTGTTTTAATTGGTTGACAATAGGGTAAGTGTGAGGTTTGGTGCACCCTAGAACCGGTTTAAACCCCCAGTGGCCTACTTTGCCACTGACCGTTCCAAGGCGGTAGCCCTTTTGTCAACCCTTTTGTGTTTGTGATGTCGTTTGCATTTTTTATTACTTTTGCCTTTTCGTTTGTCTGTTTGCGAGTGTGTTTTTGTGTTTTGTGGTTGACTGTCGTCCTTGAATGCTGCTTTCCCTGTCCGATATTTTTATCCTTCTTTATCATTCTTTTGAATCTCTAATATTTTATTAAAGACAATCCTAATTATCTCCTCGTCATTTTCTAGTCCTGTGGTTGTTTGGACATATGCTAGAAGTTGTTTGAAACTCCTATGATGTGTTTTTAACAAAGTCTTTTTTTCTGCTATTCTTGTTTTGCTTGCAAAAACAGCAACTACTGGAGGAACTGCACCAACTGCAGCGACGATAACAGGAATTGCCGGAACAATACAGCAGTACAACCAATTATTCCACTAACAATTTGTAATGTTGTGTTTATAATACCGCACAATTTATAACTGCATCTGTATGCAGCCACAAGTCGTGTCAAATGATCAATTAATTCTTCTTTGGTTTTCATGTATAATTACAGTTAGACAATAATTTAATCAAAATATTTAGAAATAGTTGCTCATGTTCTTCAGATGATATTTTACCTATTTTTAGTAATTCATCAATTATGCTAATACCTTTATTTATCAGCCTTGAACTATTATTTCCTGATTCGATACTTCCGCATACTAACTCTAGACCATCAATCAAATCACCAGGACTATTGTAATATTCAACATCAACACAACCTCCTAAAATCTTCTTGAACTTTGAAGAACCTTTGTGAATTGGCAAACCAGATAATTGTGTTAGTTCCTTAAAAGCATTCTGAGACAGTTTTGAATAAGTTTTTTTATTATTGTAACGCTTTGTTATCAAGTCTATAAAATCATCATCCACTTTCGTATCTAGCACAACTGCTTCTCCTAGTTTTGCAATAAGTTTGTGATGACCAACAAGCTTCAGCAAATCAATTTTTAACACTCCATAGTAGCCATCTTTGTCGACTTTGTAGGAATTTCTTTTTTGTTGCATCCATTTGCCAGTCTTTTGTACAGTTTCACTAGCTGCTCGAATTCGCTCAGGTTACCTCCCTACGTAAAAGCCCAGAGCATCCAGTTCACCAACCAGGTCATCACGTTCTTTTGTATATTGATCTAATTCTCTTTTGCGAAGCTCGGTGCTAGCTATTAATCTTGAAATTTCATGTTTGGTCGCATCGGTTGTCGCATTCTTGAACCTCTCTTTGAGTCTTTGTCCGCTGAGGTTGTTTATTTTTGTCTCTAGACCTCTTATCTTGTAAGGAATTTCCCTGCGTATCATCTCAGCCTTTTTAACATGTGCATCATAAACAGCTTTTCCTTCCATAATACCTGGTATTTGAGTTGGCATTGGCAAGTTATACTTATCAAGTACTTTTTTTTTCATACCAGCATCCAAGTCAATATCATACGCCGATTTTTCTTCCCATTCTTCTTCTTCTATTTTTTCTTCCTCGGGACTAAATGATGTACGTTTTTGTTTTTTTCTGCAAATAGGTCTGTCCCGGGTTCGGCAGCTTTTGACCTTAGCACTCTGTCTGGAGCACTTCTTAATTGTGGTCCCTTTATTGCCTGCTCTAGTTCCTCTTGGTAACTAGCCGGCGTTAGTTTAGTAGGATCTGCGGTTTTCTTGGCAGCTGGTTTTTTAACGTGTGGCGTTGGTGGTGGCGGTGGTGGCGGCGGTGGTGGCGGTGGTGGTGCTATAGCTCCGCGATCAGGCGGGGCAAGTAATTGCGGGCGTATTGCCTCAGGAAGAAGAGCCAACTGTTGACGTTTTTCTGGAAGGGTAATCAAATGTTCAGCTAGCCGCTTTGTTTGCTCTGTTATTTCGCTAGTTACAGGTTTAAATACTTCTGTGTATAAATCACGACTAGCTCCTTTTTCTAGTCTTTTTCGGATAACTTTATTCTCGAATTCTTTAACAAGCTCACTCGATTTTCGCATTTTATCTGCTAATTCTTTCCATTTTAACAAAGACATGTAATAATATAAGTTAGATTAAAATATGATAAATTAAAATAAGTTAAGACGAGTATTATCCAAGCATTATTATAATGCAAATTCCAAACTATGATATGAAAACAGAAAAACGGTAATTTTAAACAACTATGGAACTTTATGCCAGACTGTTGTTTTAGAATGTTAATTTGAGGTAATTCAGGTTCTGGCAAGACAAACACGTCAGTTCACATGTTGCTGAAACCTTTGGTTTACTACGACAAGATTTATTTGTTTGCTAAAAACTTGGAGCAGTCTAAGTATCAGGTTTTGTCACAAAAACTTGAAAAGATAGCAAAAAAGAATACAATTTCGGTCGAAGATATATTAGAATGTTCAAATGATAAAGTTATCCCTGTGAATGATTTGGATTCTGTTACTCAAAAGATAGTCATTTTCGACGATTATGTTTGTGAACGCAATCAAAACGATATTATTAATTATTTCATCCAGGGAAGACACAAAAATCGTTGTGTAATTTATTTATCTCAATCTTATTACAAAACTCCCATAGACATTCGTTTGAACTGTTCTCATTACATCTTCTTGCAACTCCGGTTAATCGCGAGCTGGGTATGCTTTCCAAAGAACAAGATGTCAGCAAAGAGCAGTACAGAAAAGCGACTGACAAGCAGTACGACTTTCTGTATCTTGACCGTCCTAGAAAGTTGGTCAAAAGAAACTTCACTGGTGAAATTTAATCTTATCATATTATATAAAATGGGGCTTTTTAATGATCTTGGCGACGAAGTTACTACTGGCAGTGTTAATATTACAAACTTTGGTATTGTGCTGTCTGAGTATGTAAAACAAAAACATTTGGTTAATTATCTTAACAAAGGCAAAAACCAGGAAAATGTTTTGAGAAGTGATCTTGACATGAATAAAAATAAAATTATCAATGTTGGTAATCCAGGCGGACCAGATGATGCGATAACAAGGCAATATGCTCAAAGAAGAATAACAAAAATCATACGTGATTTTAGTATTGATAAAATTCCAGACATGATAAAAAAATTGACAACAGGTGTTGAAGATAAACTAAGTCTGATACAAACAAAGTTACAAGCAAACCGCGAGAAAATGATTGAAATTCAAAACGGATTGAAAGATGAAATAAAACTTGAGTGATGCTTTGAAAGAGCTAGAAAAGAAAGATGTATTGGAAGAGAGCGAAAACTTCAAGAAATTAAGTGAACAAATAAGAACTGGTGTTCAAAATATTAATACACGGATCGGAGAAATCAATAAACAAATGGTTGATAACAATGAACTAGAAACTGCTATTGCTGATGCTTTAAAACAAATGAGAACTGCTTTTACTACCGAAATAACTCAAATTAAAATATTAAATGAGCAGATAAACACCAACGTTGCTGATATCAATAAAGAATTTGAAGATATCAAAAAGAAAATGGTTGAGGGTAAGTCGCTGGAGACTGCTCTGAACAAACTGGTTAACACTGATAAACTTGAGACTGCTATTGATGACGTTTCAAAGCAATTGAAAGCTGCTCAGGATGAAAGAAGCAAAGCTTTTGATGGTGAAATGGCGAAGAGGCTAAGTTCTTATATCCAAAACAAGAAAATGTCAAACGAACAATAAAAGAAACATTCAAACTAAATCTTACAAAAAACTACACTCTTAAATTCCATCCGCTAACAGCAGTTACAACTGCTAAGGTTTTCGATTTTGAAAAATCAAGTTTTAAACTGTATTACAAAGGTGATTAATTTTTGCAATTAATATTGTCTACTTATTTTATATGAAACAAAAAATTGTATTATCATCAGAGAAAGCGTCAATAATTAATAGCTCAAATACACCGAGTACTTTTACAACTGTATTTGACAGACCATTAATATTAGGTAAGAACAAACAGTATGGCATCGGACTTGATAAGTTTAATTCCATGACTTACTCATGGTACAATATTAACGAGGATTTTAATAACAAAGTGATAAGGTATAGCAATGGAACAGATTTGAAAACTATTAGTTTTGCAAATGGAAAGTACAGTTATGCTGATATTGATAATTACATAAAAGAAGCATTGGCTGTAAACAATGATTTAACCGATGACTCGCCTGCCCCGATAAAAATTGAGTTTGATGTATCAAGTTTCAAATGCTTAGTTACCATTCGTGGTAAGTTCATGCTTGATTTGAGAGAATCAAACTTTCACACGTTGATCGGGTTTGACAAAGATGCAATTATTAGAGAAACTAAATTTGGAACTATAACACCAAACATAACAAATTATATCGATACATTGTATATCCACTGTGATTTGATAAGTAATTCTATTGTTGATGGATCATACGGGGATGTCATTTATGAAATAAGCACAGTTGATCTTACGAGATCATATCCTTTCAAAGATGAACCGATGAGAGTCGGGTTCTGCGAAGTAA
Organism: Cyrtodaria siliqua; assembly: GCA_037043455.1. NCBI lineage: Eukaryota > Metazoa > Mollusca > Bivalvia > Adapedonta > Hiatellidae > Cyrtodaria > Cyrtodaria siliqua. The sequence goes on from JAWPHD010016831.1 coordinate 39,203, forward strand.
ACAAAACAATCATTAATATTTACATTACCGATTTTTCTGGCAAAATTATTAATCTTAATGGTGTCCACACATCATTTCGATTTGTTTTGAAGTTATTAATTTAACATAAGTTATATGGCACGTTTAAAAAAAGTTTATGACACTAATTCGGGAACATATACTCAAGTTGATCGATTAACTGGAGCTGGTATATTTGACATTTTTTTAAAAGTTGGATCAAAGATATTTAGTGAGTCTGTGAAAACAGCAGGCAAGAAAGCATAAGAAACTGCCGGAAAACAAATCTTAGAAAGTGGTTCTGAAAAACTGGGAGATGAAGTAGGAAAAATGGCTGCTGATAAGTTAGTTTCAGTTATTAAACCTTAACCAAAAGGTGAGATAATTTTAAAAGAACTTAAAAAGGCTGATAACAAAAAAGAAGTTGTATTACTATCCGGAAGAGGAATTCATGCAAGAATTAATCGATTAATTAATAAAAAATAATCTAATTACTAGTATATATAGGATATTTCGAAGTAATCAATATAATACTAGATATGAACATGTACCTATTCAGTTAGATTCTCCCATAGCACAACCAGGAAATAATACAAGACAAATGAAATGTGGTTATCAGTTTACACTAAATGATAGAAGTTCTTACTTCGATTGGTATAACGCATATTTTAAATCAGTTGTCAAGTAAACAAACTTGCTGATGGAGCTGCTTTTGCAGACGCTGACAGAATTCTTTAATTAACGATGCAGCTTCGCTGATTATTCAAATGCAAGTAAAGCAAAATGGAAAAATAGTTTACGATGGAAATAATCTTCACAGATTTGTTAATGTCAAAAGTTTACTTGAAATTTCTGGTGATTATGCGAAGACAACCGGAACAAACGAATACTTTTATTTAGATAATACGACTGTGGCAGAATCTCGAGATGATCAAGCTGGTTATAATTCAGGATTTGCGATTCGCAATGCTTTAATCATAACTAATCAAAAAGTTGATTCTATAATTCCATTAAACAAATATTCCTTCTTTGGGGGTTTGGAAACAAACATGCTTCCTCCTAGTCAGATTCAAATCAGCTTGCAACTAACAGATGATAATGTGTCAATTTTCAAATCAAGTGGTGATGATGGCCGGGTAGTTATTAATAAATTAGTTTTGTGGATGCCTAGAATGATATTTAACCCAGATGGTTTAACTTATGTTATGTCAAATTATATGACATCAACAGAATGGTCCTACCTCCGTGAGACGATACAAGAAAGCGGAAGTACTCAACTAACAGAATCTGTATTTAGAATAACGGCTGGAGTCAAAAGCCCAAAACATGTTTTTGTTTATCTGCAAAGGTCAGACAAGAGTGCTTCTCAAACACAAAATTCTCACCTTTTAGATACTTTTAAACTAAAAGCTGCTGATGCTAATTGCTATTTACAATCAGCTAGAGTGGAAGTTGGAAATGGAGTTTATTATCCAGAAACTGAATACAGCTATGATAATATTATAAGAATATTCAGAGATGTCATTAATTATTCTTACAAACAAAATGATAAAAACACTGGAACTTTACTCAATGTGAGTAATTTTAAAAATCTCTTCGGAATGATATATTTCGATTTGAGTTACAAGGGACATGAAAAGAACGTTCCTACTCCTACCACCAGATATACAATTTATTCTTTAGTATTGTACAAGGAAGATGTTGCTATTGAAACTATTGGAAATGAACTAGTTATTGTTTAATCTAACTTATAATATATATAACTTACGTAAATTATTAAATTTATCAGATGGCCAGAAACGAAGTCTGGCAAAAGCATATGAAAACAAAAGTGAATTAACGCTCAGGTTAAAAAATAACCAATTAACTGGAAACTTTCCTTTGCTACTTACAGCTACCCAGATTAACAATATTAACAAGGCTAAATCTGGCGGGCAGGGATTAGACATAAATATATCAAAATCTTAAATGAGATCTCAGTCCAAGAATGGAGGCTTTTAGGTACATTAGCTGGTTTGTTGACTAAAACAATATTACCAACAGTTGCAAAATTTGTTCCAAAAGTATTAGCACCACTAGCAACAAGAGCACCCAGTGGCTTGGCAAGTACTGGAATTGGCAAACTATTTGGAAATGGGATGGTAACTATTCCTAGTGACAAAAAACACGCACTTCTTGGATCAAATAAATTAACACTTGCACAAAGAAACAAGATGATAAAGTCTAAAGGTTGTTGTCCTATTAAACTGACAAAGCAGCAACAATAAGATGGAGGATTTCTTGGAATGCTTGCATCATTAGGAATTCCATTGATTGGATCTCTTATTAGTGGTTTAACTGGAAAAGGTTTGCAAGTAGGTAGAAAAGGAAAAGGACTAAGAGTTGATCGTGGAAAAGGTTTGCAAGTAGACTCACAAATTAGACCGTACAGAAGTATCTCATTCATAAAAAAAAGTTAATTTTCAAAAACGAGCGTATCTCTAACTTAGACATAATAAAGTGGGTTAAGCGGTTAGGTATACAGAAATTCAGGGGATTGTTTAGCAAGAACAAATTACCGACAAAACAAAATAAACAAGAATGTGGTATTATTAATCTTGATGATTATATTGGACCTGGTACACACTGGACTTGTTACTATGATAATTATTACTTCGATCCGTTTGGCCTGAGCCCGCCAAAAGAAGTTTTAACTTACATACCTGATATCAAATACAACACCATCCAATATCAAGATAAAACAAGTGTCTTGTGCGGATATTTCTTTTTGTACTTTGCCAAAAGGTTGCAAGAAGGAAATAGTGTGTACGATATTCTTTACAAATTACTAAAACCATACAAACCAATAGAAAATGAAAACATTATAAAATCATATTTTGTAAATGAAGTTTAATCTAATCATATTATATATGAGTTATTGCATCAAAGAAAAAAAGGTTATTGAAAATGTTGATCCTAAGTATGTTTTAGCAAAAAATGGTAGAAAAATGTTAAGAGCAACTTGTGCATCTTGCGGTATTACTAAAACAAAGTTTGTTAAAAACACAGAAGGTGGAAATATTGATATTCATAAAGCTTTGCTCCCTTTGCTACCCAAAAAAGGGCTAACACTTCCTGGTTATAAATACTGCGGTCCGGGTAATCTGCTTGATAGCGGAGAGCCGGTAAATGAGTTAGATGCTGTTTGCAAAGATCATGATATTTGTTATGATGAAAATCCTAGTAATAAATCAATGTGTGATACAAACATGCTTACTGATTTGAAATCTAGTAAGTCTAAAACAATTGGAGAAAAGATTGCTAAGAATTTGATAGTAAAACCAGTTATTAGTGCAAAATATAAACTAGGACTCGGAAACCCAAAAAACGAGAAAAGGCGTTGAAATGGACTGACAAGTTAGCAGATGAACTTCATAAACCTATACGAAGGAATTTTACTCAACGCCGTGTGATTGTTAATGAAATTGATAAAATATGGTCTGCTGACTTGGTTGACATGCACTCGTTTTCAAAGTATAATAAAGGTACTAAATACTTGCTGACTGTTATTGATTTATTTAGTATTTGCTTGGGTTGTACCCGTTCCAAATAAAACTGGTTTAGAAATTATTAAAGCGTTTCAACAGATAATCAGTACAGGAAGACAGTGTAAATTGTTGTGGTTTGATCAAGGTGTGGAATTTTACAACAAGACATTTAAGCAATTTCTTGATGATAATAATATCAAAATGTATCACACTTTTAATTTCGGAAAAGCTGTAGTAATTGAACGATTTAATAGAACATTAAAAGGGAGGATGTGGAAATATTTCACAGCAAACAATACAAACACATATTTAGACGTGTTACAAGAAATGGTTGATAAGTATAATAATACAAAACATCGGAGTATTAAAATGACACCAACTGAAGCTAGTAATGAAAAAAATAAAGGAACAGTGTATTTCAACTTGTATGGAAAGATGAGAAGTAATCAAATTAAGCCAAAGTTTAAAATAGGTGATAATGTTAGAATCAGCAAATATAAAAGAACGTTTGAGAAAGGTTATACCCCTAATTGGACTGAAGAAATATCTGTTGTTGACAAAATTCAAAATACAAATCCTGTGACATACAAAATTAAAGATTTAAACAATGAAAACATTGACGGAAGCTTTTATGAATTAGAAATGATAAAAGCAAAGCAAGAAATATTCAGGATTGAAAAAGTAATACGACGTGATTACAAAAAGAAACAAGCAATGATAAAATGGAAGGGTTACAATGAGGATTTCAATAGTTGGGTTCCCTTTAAGGATATTGAAAATATTAAATAATATCTTGAACTGAAATACAAAATAGCAAAGTGTAGGAAAATAAAATACTCCATGGTAAAAAATTATATGCAGAGCGATGATGAAGACTACTGCCCGATTCCGTCTGACTTTGCTTAAAGGGTATGTAGCGACACAGCCAAACCATCTTTATTATTGAGAGTTTTGAAATACTTGAAAAAGGGTGAAAGAATTATCAAAATCGGATGATAAACAAAGAAGATATGATCATTTGAAGTTTCTGTTGAAACGGATATGGAAGCGGCCATTTTGAGAGCTATGACATCACGGTTCTAAATGACCATATATGGAATATTTATAAATATGGAAATTTACTGATTAATAGGGAAAAAATGAAGGAACCGTATGAAAAATATGTAATACTTAATGGCAATAATGATTTATATCACCAGTAAAAAAAACACATTCATTTGCAGTGATTTTCTTCGTTTTAAATGATATTTATCAATATTCCATATATGGTAATATGGAACTATGACGTCATAGTTCTAAAAATGGCGGCTCCCATATTCGTTTTAGAACAACCTTTAAATGGTCATATCTTTTTTGTTTATCATCCGATTTTGATAATTCTTTCACCTTTTTCCAAGTGTTTCAGTACTCTCAATAATAGAGTTGTTTGGCTGTGTCGCTACATTCCCTTTAACGAGTTGCAAATGCTATTGAAAAACTTCGCCGAAAGTAGATCCGCCGAAAGTAGACATAAAATTGCGCTCTCCTAAAATGAAATTGCGCTCTCCTAAAATAAAATTGCGCTCTCCTAAAATGGCAAACCGGATTGATTAGTAGTATAGATAGTGGGGGTATCAGCGGGGTTTTCCATCGCGGGGTGCTTGAGAAAACTATTGAAATATGTTGGTGTTGACTTAGGCGTGACTTACATTTAGATCTTGGTGTGTAAATGAGAGTTACGCCTGAGTCTCCACTGGCATATTTCATTAGTTTTCCTCGTTCCCCGCGATGGGGAAACTGTGCTGGTAACCCCACTATCTATACTACTGACAGAAAGAGGATCCCTGAAGAGATTGCCCTAAAAAGTTTAATATTATATATCGTGTTATACATTATTTAAATGGAACAAACATGAATATGTGCAAGTAGTATATACATGTATAATTGGAAATAAAGCAGTGTAGGGTCTATCTTTAGATGAATCTGACTTTGTGCGTGAGTTGGACTTCAGTATACACTCAACAAAATTCCTAATCGGTCAGTTTATATTGTATTACTATTTTTATAATAATGCATGTATTCACACGAAATTTCACATATCGATATTTGAATAGGTACTGCAGCTAATTATTGATTTTTTTCTGGCCGGCTCGCGGTCAAATTAACCGTGTTAGGCGTGTTGACCAATATATCACATTTTGCACGTGCAGGGCATGGACACCAATATGCACGTGTTCATGTACACTTTTGTCATTGCTGATGATTTTCCTACTTGAAAAACACATACCATGGCGAGAATGACACAAGAGGAACGCGGCCGAGCTGTCGGAATGTTACAGGCCGGAACACCTTTACGACAGGTGAGTTTTATTTTTTGAAATTGATATAATTTATTTGTAGCTATTATTTTGGTGGCTATTTCCGTTTTTAACTTTATTTCAGTTGGCAAGAACCTTCAATCTGCGGCTATCCACCATCCAAGCTCTTTGGGCGAAATTCAATCAAACCGGAAGTGTGGCTGATCGACCCCGACGGTTCAAACAGAGGGTGACAACATAACGGCAGGACAGGTGCATGATCGTATCACATCTCCGTGACCGTTTTCTACCAGCTACAACGACATCTAGGCATACGAGGGGGACTCACGGACGTCATGTATCAAGTCAAACCGTCGGAATTCGATGCCGTCGACCTCGGAAAGGTCCTATCTTAACGAGAAGACACAGCCAAGCTCGCTTATCTTGGGCTAGGCGACATTTACGGTTCACCAGGGCCGATTGGGCGAATGTTCTTTTCGTCGACGAGATAAGGATTACATTGCATTGTGCCGAAGGCCGCAAACGCATTTATCGCCGACGTGGTGAGAGAAACAGCGCCAATTGTGTTCTTGAGGCGGACCAGTTCGGGGGAGGATCCATTGTGATATGGGCGGGCATTTCGATGCACACCAAAACACCGATCGTGTCCATACAAGGCAACATGAATGCACGACGATATCAGACGGACGTTCTTATACCACACATTGCTGCAAACCGTGGCATACACCTCGTCCAAGACAACGCTCCGTGCCATGTCGCCAGAGCAACATTTGCAATGTTACAGGCCAATAACATACGAGTCATCCCTTTTCCTGCTAAAAGTCCTGACCTAAACCCAATCGAGCTTGTCTGGGACTTATTAAAACGAAAAGTACGGGCCCATCCTCAGCAGCTGAATCTACTGGAATTGGAGCGTGACGATAACCGCGTTTGGAGAAATATCTTCACAGATACATCGCATCAATGAGGAGTCGTTGTCGAGCCGTGATTGCTGCCGATGGAGGGCACACACGTTATTAATATACAACAGACGTCAATTAACATGATTTTGTGACTATTGAATTACCGGGACGCCTTATTTATTCCTGCGGAAGAAATGAAATTGTGTTTGTTTATCTGTAATGAATACCGCTTTCTTATGCAATCAATAAATTCACGAAATTGAATTTATTCTTTTTTTAAGTACAATTTATTGAGGTGACCGATTAGGAATTTTGTTGAGTGTATATATGTATATAAATGCCATATAAACTTGGAGTTTAAGTGAAATTGAAGCAGACACTAGTGTTTCCTACACCAGATTTATCCGCAATAAAATTTCATTAAAGTTCATGTGAAAGTGGAGTTTAAGTGAAATTTTAGCTGACAACAGTATTTCCTACATCACATTTAACCTAAAAAAAAATCCATTAAAATTCATATAAAAGTGGGGTTTAAGTGTGAAATTTAAGCAGACACCAGTGTTTCCTACACTACATTTATCCGCAATAAAATTTCATTAAATTTCATGTAAAAGTGGAGTTTAAGTGAAATATAAGTAGACACAAGTGTTTCCTACACTACATTTATCCGCAATAAAATTTCATTAAATTTCATGTAAAAGTGGAGTTTACGTGAAATATAAGCAGACACTAGTGTTTCCTACACCAAATTTATCCGCAATAAAATTTCATTAAAGTTCATATTAAAGTGGAGTTTAAATCAAACTTAAACTATAACAAAATTCAGGTATTTTGTAAAAAAATAAATGCCGTTTAAAGGTGAATTAAATCTGAAATTTAAGGGGGAATTAAAGTTGCTGATATCTCATTATACCAGGAATGTAAGTGTAGTTTAATTAAGATTTAAGTTGTGATTAACACCCCGTATTTCATATAACTGTAAGTTCATGTATGTAGGTGATTTTAATGCAATAATTGGAAATCAGTGTGATTTTATTTCTGCTGAAAATATTTCTCATATAAATAAGATTCTTCCGTATGATTTATTCCATTGATACAGAATTACCACGAAAATCTGTAGATAAAATAGTCAATTCTAATGGACACTATTTGTTAGATTTCTTAAAACAATCTGGCTTAAGAATAGCCAATGGAAGACTGTGTGGCGACCTAGGTTGGTTTTCCTATATGGGAAGTACAGGCAGCAGTCTAGTGGATTATTGTATTGTAAACCCTGATATATTATACTATTGTACATCCTTTTATGTACATGAACCAAACATTCTATCGGATCACTGTCTTATCGAGTTTTCGTTAAAATGCGATAATACATTTTTAACTACAAATATAGAAAACAGTATAAATGATATACCAGGCATTAATGAAACTGTTTGTCCAGGCTTCTATAAATGGAACAATGACAAAAAAGAAACATATAAAAGTAAATTGACATCTCAAGATTTCCGTAAATCGATGTTGAACTTGAAAAACGAGTTAAGTAACGTTGAATCGTGCAATGATATCGATACATCAATAACGTTGAATCGTGCAACGATATCGATACATCAATAACGTTGAATCGTGCAATGATATCGATACATCAATAACGTTGAATCGTGCAATGATATCGATACATAAAGTTGAATCGTGCAATGATATCGATACATAACGTTGAAACGTTGAATCGTGCAATGATATCGATACATGACGTTGAATCGTGCAATGATATCGATACATAACGTTGAATCGTGCAATGATATCGATACATCACGTTGAATCGTGCAATGAT